>JBBPBS010000693.1:1486610-1541171 GCA_037974835.1 Cicer judaicum
TCATATTTTATTTGATATTGTTGGAAATGAAAATATGAGTTTATTTAAATATTTGAGTTATGCATTTGATAAATACATAAATTTTCTTGAAATTGGTCTTGAATTTTATGGAATTTATTTGAAGATTTTGATAGTTTTTTTAAGTTTATATAAAGAAAGAATAATATTGAAGATATTTTAAGATATAAAAAATTAAATTATCAATTAAAATTAAATAAATAACCAAATGAAAAAAAAATTAACAAATTAAAATATTATTTAAAATTAAATCAAATTTATTATAATTACATGTTTACAATATAATATAATAACGCAATTATAATAAATTTATTAATATATGTCAGGTAAGATAAGATATTGAAGAGTACATGAATGAAGCATAAATTTAACGCGTGAGAAAAGTTGTAAAAAGAAAATAAAAAGCAAACAAAAGTAACCTCTCTTTTTTTTTTTTTCTCTCTTTAATTTCTTCTCTACATGTCTCTTATGATCTTCATCATTTCAAAAGCTCCAAACAAATAAGTTTACCAACAATATTTTCTCTCTTTGTTTTTATTTCAATTGAAGAAAATTAAGATAGAGATTAAAAAGTGTCCATGAAACAGTGATTCATTTTGCGTTATTGGCTTCACATATATATATACAGGTACTTAATTTCTTTCATTTTCTTTGTTCTGTTTTTATTTTTTATTTTATTTTTATTCATTTTGTGTTTTTTCATGAATATATTTGAGTTTTCTACTCTTTGTCCTCAATCCATGTGAATTGATATATGCGGTTTCATTCTTAGCATTCTATTGATTAAGTCATTTAAATAAAATATATTAATTTTTATTCATTAAAATTTATCTTATATTTAGAAGTGGAGAAATCTTTAGTGTCTATTATTTTACAAAATATCTATTTTTTGTTTGTAGCATAGGTTTTTAGCTGATGCTAAATGTACATGTTTCTTATGGCTAATGTGTTGTCATGCTTCATAATTTGACAATTAGTTTTTTTTTTAAGTCATTATATCTTTGTCCATTTTTAATTATGTTGTTGGACATGTTCATCTCAGTCATATTTTCACCATTTTCTTAAAGGAAAAAAAAAAATTGGAAACCTTGCAAAAACAATGCTTTTGTAAAACATATCAATCTTCCACTTGAAAGAAGGTGAATTTTCCAATTTCAATCCACCAAAGGTAAGACTTTATCGTACCAAGGAATGTTCTATATATTGAGTTTTTTTTCTTTTTCTAAGTGGTAGTTTTGTTTTATAAATATGAACCACTTTACTACTAGGACCCAAATAAAAGGGAATTTTAATAGCATGGTATTGGTACGCATACCTTAAAGGTTAGAATTATGAAATTTGGTGTATGATGAAAGATAAGATAATGCTTTGTAGGACCAAGTGAAATAAACTATATAATATTTTCTCAATTACAGAAAGACAAATGATTTTTTTTTTTTTTTTTTCATCGGAGGGAGATGGATGTATATTATTTTATAAGTGTTCAGAGTCTTAAGACTTAAGACTCTTCTTTATCTTAGACTAAAGCATCATCTATTCACTCTAAAGCTGAAATATAAAGTGATTGAGTTCAATGTGCTAATAAAATTTATTTAAGAATAAATTATTCGAGAAAGACTATATTCAAATCATAGCTGAAATGATTATTACTTAAATCTTTTGGTCGAATTTTAAATTATTATGGTTCAATTGCTTTGAATCTTATTGTAAAATCTATAAAGTTATAGTCTTTGTGATGGTTCAAAATAAATATAAAATATTTTAAATTTGAGTTTTATCAATGGTGGACTTGTCCTATTGTTTGACGTATGTATTTTTTGTTTCGACTTCATTTGTTTGTGTTATGTTGATTTGGGGAACATGTGTTTTGTTTTGATTTTAGTTATGATATTTATAATTCTAATTGTTGTTGTAATTCTTATCTTTCACATTTTTATCCTAAATAGATTTTCGTTAATATAGTTATTTGATCATGAAAGTAAGTATTGTTTCATTTGAAGCCTAATTGATAACAAATTTCCAATAAAATTGGCTAGTCTTTTCATGCATTACAATTTACAATAGAAGATCTAAGTATAGTGGACCCCATGTGTTCATTTTATGATCTAATTTATATATGCTTGTGTAGTGTATGACATTGTTTAGTGGAAGAAGAGAAGAAAAAAATGGAGATAACAGAAAGGAACAATAGTACTAACCAACAAGAGAATGCACTCAAGGATTCTTCATGGTATGATCATTTCAAAAATGTATCAAATCCATTGATGGCAAGATATGTATATGCCTTAATTTTCTTAGTTTCAAATGTATTGGCTTGGGCTACACGTGATGAACTTACTAGCCTTAGTTCATTGACAAAATTCTTCAAGGGTAAGTAAGATTGCTCTTCAATCCTTGAATTCATGATTTTTCAAATCATATCACCATTAATTAACATTTAGTTTTTTGTGTTTAATTTGGACTCGAGTCCTTAGTGTGTTTGGATTCTTTAATTATGAGAGTTGCACAATACAACGATAACTAAAGTTCGTTGAATCTGAATTTAATAATATAATATATTTAGATTCAATAGCTAGTTCTACGCATATTGTATTATATTAAAAATCTAAATTCATTTATAAAATCTCAATTGTTAGATTAATCTAACGGTTGATATTTTATTAAAAAAATTAAATAATTTTATAAATTTAGTTGCGGACTTTTGTATTTTCTCTAGGCTTATTATCCTCTCCAAAAATATTTCTATCGATATTGAGATATTAGAGGGTAGAAATGCAACCATATTATTTGTCATTTTTTTCTTGCTATATATTATAAGTCAATATAAGTACATGGTGAGGGTGTGACAAAATAAATAAATATATTTCCAATAAAAAATTGTCTCCATTTGAGCATGATACATTCTTCTATTATCAATGGCTCAAATTCTAACATATGTTGAATTGCAGGTATAAGAGCATGCAAGATTGGAATAACCTGTTTGGGTCCAGATGGTGTTTTTAAAGTTAGCATGGGTTGCTTTGTATCCTTATCAAATTTCAATTATATATTGTTTGGATTGAAATATTTTATTTTTTTTTGGTATAAAAAATATTTGATTTTACATATGATCATTTATGAGTCTCTTTGTGAAAGTTTAATGCTTAAATGAACCTTAATTCTTGATAAGCTATTTTTTATGGTGATGTTTTGTTCAACTACATTCACTTCTAAATTGAATGGAGTAAAAGATAAATGGCATTCTGGATGGTGGTCAATAAAGATTGTTCTCTGGATTCTATTGACAATCCTCCCATTTTTACTCCCTTCTCCATTGATTAATCTCTATGGTTGGTAAATTTTAGCCTCTAATTATTAATATTTTCTATTGCAAATATTTTAAAAATCGTAATTTAACTGATTAAATTATAAATCATTATTTTCTATGATTCAGTTATTTGAATAATTTGATCATGATTTTATCTTGATTCGAGTAATTTAAAGTAGTTGAACTATGATTTAGAAGTTTCGTTGGTTCAATATTTAATTTGATTTTTAAAATATTTATATTTATTATATTGTTAATATTTTAAACAAATTATGTTATTCCTCTAATACAATTTATTTTTTTGGGCAGCGAAGGTTGCACATTTTGGTGCTGGGTATACTTTTCATTCTCTTATAAATATTTTAACTATATTATTGTTTTAAATTGATGATATGTGAATTAATGTTTTAATTGTAATATATTTTTTCAGGGTTTTCCTCCTAATTCAACTAATAAGTATAGTCAGCTTTATTATATGGATAAATGATTGTTGTATATCTGGAAAAAATTCAAATAAATGGTATGTTTTTCTATGTTAATAAACTATATGCAAGTTCATCAATTTTATTTATCATATGATTTATTATTCCATAAACATACTCTTAGTATGTTAATTATCCAGTCTATTTTATCTTTATAAAAAAATGTAACATTTTTTTAAATTATATAAATCACACTTTTTTTTTTAAATATATTTTCTTTATTTACAAATCTAACAACTACTTTCTAACATATCTCATTTTTAAAAAAAGTATTTATATCATATATGAAATTCTTCCTTAGTATATGCATTAACCTTGAATTTTTTTATGCAGCCAACTTCATGTGCTTCTATTATCAATAGGTTCATATGTTATTTGTTTGGGTGGAATAGTATTTTTGTACATTTCGTATGCACCTAAAACATCTTGCCTCCTCAACATTTTCTTCATCACTTGGACCCTAGTACTTCTCCAAATCATGACAAGTGTATCTCTACATTCAAAAGTATGTTTATTTATTAAAAAATTATATTTAAATTTAGTTCAATTTTCACGTAATTTTTATTTATTTATTAATTTAATCTCTTAAATTATATTTAATTTGTATCGTTAATTTTTAAATTATATTCATTATGCATATTATTTTTAAGTTTAACAATATTCTCGAATTATTATCTTGAAATATTAAAATATAATTTAAATTATGTAAAAATTGGCTTTTTTACCATAGAAAATTAAAACAAATTTTTTTTCTCCCTCAAATAGATAAATGGTGGCATTCTAAGTCCAGGATTGATGGGACTATATGCTGTCTACCTTTGTTGGGGTGCAATTAGAAGGTAAGGCTACCAATTTTTTTGCTTATACTTTTTCGTTTTAAATTGATATAGTTTTATTGTACAGCTAAAAGGAGCACTAATAACAACAACGAAATAATGAGGATTACTAAGAGAGTTATATGAAAAAATTATTTAAAATTTTAAGACATTTTAATATCGGTCCTACCTTTTTTATATCTCTAATTTGATTTAATATTAATTGATGTGGAGTTAATTATTTATATTTGAATTTCAATAATTTTAACTTAATAAAGAATCGTCCACGTTACTAGATTTAATTCATTATATCAGGAATTTAACTCTCATATCAAATTGAACCAGCTCAGTCCGGCTCTACTAATTAAGTAGTTTGAGAGAACATAAAGAGCAACAACAAACTAATAATTAGAATGAGAAAAATAAATATTAGATACTCGTAAGAAACTAATAACTCAACAATTTAAACGAAATGAACCAATAGATGTTAGCATGTAGCTTCTAATGTTTAGAGTCTTTTCCCCGTAAAGAAGCATAGATGCAATATAAAATACAAAAGACATTCATCCAAGTCTTATATTTTTTTTTAATTTTTTTTTCATTTATTGCCTCTATTATCCATCTTCATATCTATTAAATATGAATGTTGTGCATGTAGTGAACCAGAAGAAGCATGCTTCAGGAAGTCAAACACTAAAATCAAAACACACTGGCATACCATCATTGTAATATTTCTCATTTCATGTTCTACTGAAATTTGAACTTAAATGTTGGAATTTCTCTTTAAACAAGATAGTTGTGACTTGTGAATCCACAAATATTTTTGTTTGTATATATGTCTTTTAGCCTCTTGTTTCTTGAGAATTATTTTTCTCAAATTATTTTTGCATAACATATTATAGGCTCTTAAATAAGTTTCACATATACATTTAATCATATTTTAACATCCTAATATAATATATTTTAAATATTTACTATATGATTAGATATCTTTAATAAATTAGTTAAAATGTGTTATATTATGGGAGGTTCTTTTTGCACCCCACATTTCCACAAAAAAAAAAAAAACTTACACATATTTTCAAAAGTATACATTCATGTGAAAAATTATATTTTTTATTCAAAAATATATTTTCAAATAGAGTAAAAAAATTATTAATAAAAAAAATATAAAGTAAAAATTGTTTTTTTTTCTTTCAAATGTACATGATTTTAGAGGTAGGAAAAGAAAATCTATTTATTTTTGTCTTTTGTTGTCATTGTCTTTAATGTTGGCTGACATGTGACAATGACTGTTGGCAGAGTTTTGTTATTGGAATATTGGCTATTGTGTTTGCAACATTTTCTACAGGCATAGATTCTCAATGCTTTCAGGTTTGTTGCAAAATCAAATTTTAATTTAAATATAAGGTTCTATAATACATATCTAACATATAATTAATTTGTGGTTAAAGAAAAGTGATAAGCAAGAAGAAGAAGAAGATGATGATGATGTTCCATATGGTTATGGCTTCTTCCATTTTGTTTTTGCAACAGGAGCTATGTACTTTGCAATGCTATTGACTGGATGGGACAGTCATCAGTCTATGAGAAAGTACGTTTCATATTTATTTTTAATCACAATTTTTTATATAGTTATAATTAATTTCAGATAATATTTTAATTTTTTTTATTTAATCTTTTATTTAATTTATTACAGAAATTAAAAAATATAAAGAATGAAAATATGAGTTTATTTAAATTATAAATTTGATGAAATTTGTATTATATTAAAAATGATACTTAATTTTATGAGTTTGAAAGTTTTGATGAATTTTTGAAAAAAAACGATAACATTGTTAATATTTAAAATATAAAAGTTCAAATTGTTTACTTAAAATTAAATAAATAATTAAATTAAAAAAAATAAAAAAAGATAAAAGATTAAAATGTTACTTAAAATTAAATTAAAAAAAAAGTTATTTATAAGAAAAAATTGTATATTTTAAAACACGTTAATTATTTATTTTATTTTAATACCTGTATTTTATGTTCAATAGAAATGCATCTAATTACTTAACATAAATGCTACTCATAAAATGTTATCATTCATTGTTTTTTTTTTCTTTCTTTTTTGGTTTCTTCTCACTTATAGTATCAAGTTTATTTCATGTTGACTCTTTCTTTAAGAGCAAACATTAATTTTGTGGAAACAAAATGTAATAGTTATATTGTTCTGCAGATGGACAATTGATGTGGGCTGGACCAGTACTTGGGTCAGGATAGTAAATGAATGGTTGGCAGTATTCATATACTGTAAGTTTTTTTCTTCTCAAGTATTATGATCAATAAAAAAGAGTTACAAATTAAAAAGTTTTCATTCTGTTTTAAATGGAAAACACCGGTGGGATAATGTTATTACTTTGTGATTATACTATTTGTGACATAAGCATTCCTTTAATTTATTATTACTCTCTGAACCAATATATAAGAGAAAGTTGGATTAATAAAAATTAATGTATTTGATAAAAAAATTGAATTAGATATATTAACTTTTATTAATAAAATTTTCTCTTATATAAGACAAGACTAAAGGTAATATTAGTGTGAGTGTCACTGTCATCTGTTTGTATATATGTTTCATAGTTTCTAATATCAACACTGAATGTGTAAGTTACTAAGCAAAGACACTAAAAATAAGTTTTTTTTCTTTTTCTTTTTGACAGTATGGATGTTGATAGCTCCAATTGTAAACAAAAGAGATACTTAATCTACATGAAAACTTCCTTGTCATTATGAGGATTAAGATCTTCAAATTGCAACTGCCCTATGTGGTGGACTCATCCAACTTTGATCTCTCAGATACAAAAAAGGAACTTCAAGTGGAACACTCTAAAAATGTGTTATAGCACAAATGCAGCATGTTGTTGGAATTGTTATGGGAAGCTACAGTCCTTCTCTTGTTCCATCCAAAAGATGGAACAAAGAATATACACAGTGTACATATTGTACATATCGTCACTAAGGGACTTTATTTACAATCATTAAATGATAAATATTATAAATTTTATCTGCAATTGTTTCCATTATCAGTTCAATGCATTGAGTTTCAGCACAAAATCTAATAATTTCATATTTTTTTAGTAAAAAGTATTAGTGAAATTCAAACTTCAGATTAAAAAGTTCTCTCTCTCTAATTTGATTTTCTCCATTATATATATATATATATATATATATATATATATATATATATATTTATATATATATATATATATATTTATTGCGAATCAACCAAATAAGAAAGAAAATTCAAAAAGAATTTAGTCTAATTGCCTAAACAAACCTCCTAATAAAGTGGAGGTACCAGACTTTGTCAAACTAAAATAATACAAAACTAAAAATAATAATAATAATAATAATAATAATAATAATAATAATAATAATAATAATAATAATAGATAGTTATGTTTAATATCTCCCGTCATATGAGAATGAATATCCATCATTCCAAGTTTGGACAAAAGGCGTAAGTAAGGGAATGAGTGTAATGCTTTTGTAAAGATGTTTGTAGTCTGTTCAGCAGAAGGAATCGACATTAAGCAAAGAATTTCATCTCAAATTTTATCTCTAATGACATGACAATCGATTTTAATGTGTTTGGTTTGTTGTGAAAAACAAGATTCGAAGCGATGTGCAAGACATATTTTTTGTTTCAGTATAGGATAACCGATTTTGGATGAGAAACCTGCAGATCATGTAGTAAATACATAAGTCATTGTGCTCCACATGTAGCTTGAGCAGGCGCACAATATTATGCTTATGCTAAAGAACAAGAAACAATCGGTTGTTTCTTACTTTTTTGAGAAATTAATGAAGTACCGAGGAAGAAGCAAAAATCCATAATTGATCGCCTAATGTCTTGACATGCACTCCCCTTTGATACTGAAAGTTGAATTTGCAACAAAGAAAAGTATGTTACCAAGGATGTTTTTGAGAAATTGGACAACACGAAATGCAACTTGGTTGTGTAGGTCTGTTGGTGTAGACATAAACTGGCTTAACCTGCAAACAAAGAAAGATATATCAAGACTGATGTTTGTGAGATATTAAAGTTGGCCAATCAATTTTCTAAAAACAGTGGCATCTAAAAGGGGTTGGCCAATGGTACTAGATAATTTTAAATTGGCATCCATTAGTGTAGAACAAGGTTTTTAACCTAGCAAACCAGTTTCTACAAGAAGATTCAAAGAGTATTTCCTCTAACACAAGGAAATTTTATCTTTATTGAGAGCTATTTCAAAACCAAAAAAATATTTAAGAATATCAAGGTCTTTAATACTAAAAATAGATTGCAATGAGGATTTAATTGATTGAATTTCAGGGAAATGGTCACCGGCAAGAATAAGGTCGTCTACATAAATAAAAATGACGGTAAAACCAACCGAAGTAGAGCGAGTAAACAAGAAATAATCAGATTTAGATTGAACAAAACCAAATTGTTCAGTGGCATCAGAAAGGGGTTGGCCAGTGGTACTAAATAATTTTAAATTAGCATCCATTGGTGTAAAACAAGGTTTTTAACCTAGCAAACCAGTTTCTACAAGAAGATCCAAAGAGTATTTCCTCTGACACAAGGAAATATCATTGTTATTGTGAGCTATTTCAAAAACAAGAAAATATTTAAGAATATCAAGGTCTTTAATACTAAAAACATATTGCAATGAGGATTTAATTGATTGAATTTCATTGAAATGGTCACTGGCAAGAATAAGGTCGTCTACATAAATAAGAATGATGGTAAAACGAGTCGAAGTAGAGCGAGTAATCAAATTTAGATTGAACAAACAAAATTGTGTTAAAGAAGAACATAATTTGGTATTGCATTGCCTACTCACTTGTTTTAATCCATAAAGGGAGATTTTGAGTTTGCAAACCAGATTTTTATTAGAAACATCAGGGTCAAGAGGAATTTTCATGTAAACATCCTCATTAAGATCTCCATGGAGAAAATATGTGTTTATGTCAAGTTGAAATAAAAACTAGTTACGAATGGAAGGCACATAAAGTAATAAACAAATAGTAGTCATTCTCACAACTAGACTGAGGGTGTCTAAATAATCAAGACCCTCAGTTTGGGTGTAACCCTTAGCAACAAGTCGAGCCTTATAGCGTTCAATATGCTCATTATCATGAAATTTTAATTTAAAAATCCACTTACATCCAATCACCTTTTTATTTGGAGGTAGAGAGGTTAGAACCCAAGTGTGATTATTCAAAAGAAATTGAAGTTCAAAGGCTATTGCTAGTCTCCAATTGGAGCCTTTGATAGCTTATGAATAAGAAGTAGGTTCTTTTAAGGTGGAAAGAGTTAAAGAAAAAAAAACTTATGGGAATCAGATAAGTTGTCATAGCATATGTAATTAGATATGGGATATGAAATACCTGGATTGTTGTTAGAATGAGACAAATTAATATCTAAATTACGCTTTAACATGCAACAATGAAAATCTTGAAGATATGAAGGAGGATGAATAGTCATGCCACTCTTTCTAGGAGTGATAACAGACACAATTGGAGAAATGGCAAGTGCATAATTTGATGCATATGAATCCATATCAACAGATGTGCCAAATTCGTCGTCAACAAAATGATCATGGTGATTAGGTGAACTGACAGTTGCAATACATGTGTCAATTTCCAAAGGCGTAGCTGAACAAGATGCAGGGGAAAGGGGAAGAGATGCAATATTATGAAAATCATAAAATACAATGTCATTGTCAATAGGAAAGAGGGTTTGATTGTTGCAAAGTAGAATTAACTATTGGATAAGGAAATATAAACACACAAAAACAGTGTCCTATGACAGAAATATTTCTTTATTATGAACATAAAAAAGAACATAACCTTTAGTGCCTGGTTTTTGTCCCAAGTAAATGCATTTGCGATATCGTGAGTCAAATTTCTTCCTATTAGATTTTAAAGTAGTATAGAAACACAAGCAACCAAAAACTTTAAAGTTGGAAATGATATGAGAAGTATTATAAAGTATGTTAAAAGGAGAATCAAAATATAATAGCTTGGAAGGAAACCTATTAATAAGAAAGATTGCATGGACAATGGCATGAGCTCAAAAAAGTTTGGGAAGTCTAGCTTGAAACAAAAATGCATAGGCCACATTCAAAATGTGTTGATGTTTACGTTCAACAATTCCATTTTGTTGAGGGGTTTCTACAAAAGATGTTTGGTGGATTATGCTGTTAGTTTGATAAAAGTCTTTAAAGAAAAACTCAAGGCCATATCAGTACTTGCATTTAAGCTTCTTATTAAATTGAGTATGAGCAAAAGAAATAAAAAACTTAAAGTAAGCAAATAAAGTTGTAATTTGGAAAAAGTAAGCAAATACATTCCATGTTGAATATTAGTTGTACCAATCATCTATTAGGAGATGTTGTCCTATATTACACAATTAGTGGCATGAAAAATAAGATTGCAGTTAAGAGAATTAGTTAACCTAGGACATAAACTAGATTGGTAGTGAATTGAGGTAAGTAAAGTAGATCAGTAAAATAAATAACATTAAAAAAAAATAGTGCTAGAAAATTGAGCAATAACCATGGAACCATTAGGCAATTTTATTGAAATGGTGGAATACTTTTAAAAGATTGAAACATATCAGCAGAAAAACATACGTGATCAATGGCACCTGTGTCGAGGAGCCAAGAGTGATTGGAAAATAAATTCAAAACATGATGAGATGAAGGATTACTTAAAACAGATGAAGAACAGTTCTTAAGGTGATTGACCATGTTGGAAGTAGAAGCACCAGAAGCTTGTAATAATGTGAGTAAGGTCTTTTGTTGATACAATGTGAACCAATGTCAACAGTGGAATTATCGTCTTCATCTGCATGGTCATCAGTATCAGGATGTTGATTAGCAAAGGAACAATTGTTGGAAGTGGCAGAATATGGCCTGAGATAGTTAGGCGGATAACCGTATTTTTTAAAACATACATCGATGATGTGGTCAGTTTTATTGCAATGACTACACACGTTGTAGCCACGTCCGCGACCACCATAATTACATCCACCACTAGGAGCAGAGCCACAACCAAAACCACACCCATAATTAAAAACGATAGCAATAGAGAATACTTTGGGTTAAAGAATTGCTTTTCTTGTTGGATGAGCATAGAGAAAACTTTGGTCATGTTAGGAAGGGGATCCATCAACATTATTTGGGACCGAATCGGTGAATATTGCTCATTTAGACCTTTAAAAAATCTAATGTCATAATCGTTGTCACTATAAGCACGATTTTGGGTAATAAGTTGCAAGAACATTTAGGATTCCATGAATAGGTAGGGAGGGGGCGAAAATTGTCAAGTTTTTACCAAAATTTCTTTAAAATTGTGAAATAGTTAGTAATAGTGGAGTCACCTTGATAGAGGACATATATTTCTTCTAGCAAATCAAAGATACGAAGACGTCGTCTTGATGATATTTATCTTTCAATTGCTTCCACATGTCAGTTGCAGATTCCATCCACATTATGCTTTGGGCAATGTATGGATCAAGAGAGTTGGCTATCCAAGACATGACCATGATATTACATCTATCCCAAGAAATTGAAAGCCAATCTGAATTAGGAGGACAATTTAAACTAAAATAATACAGAACTAAACTAATAATAATAAGAAGAAAGAGGCATAGAACTACTTTCCCCGTCGTAGCTGTAATAAGTTGATAACATGTACTTTCCACATAAAAAAGACCTTGCCAAAATTGCGAGATTACAAAATCTTACAATATTGTAAAATTAAAAAAGAGCACAGCTAAAGGGTACCAAATATGCAGACACCATTATGCAATCTACAATTACAAAGAAAAAAAAAAGGATTGAAAGGTTTTCTGCAACGCCTTCATTCATTATGTCTTTATCTCAGTCCTCTAATGCCCCTCTTCCAAGAAAGTAGATAGTCTCCCCCCTCTCGGTCTATCCTATAGCAATAAACAATTTACACGGCCAAAACATATCACTTCGACCTAAAGCCGATCATCACAAATCCTTCATATGCATGTGCAACTTCAATCCACAAACAGAAACCGAAACTTACACATATTTGTACAGGGTGCAATGAGTTGATGTTTGAATTTACATGTCTAAGTGAACAATTCTTTACATTATCCAAATGGGTTCCCTCCTCTAGGGAAGGGGTTAGAGGTGGGAGTGGTTGACGGCCTATCAGTCAGCTGCTGTTCTGGATTTGACAAGCCGAAAACGGATCCCTCCGTTCCGAAATTCCCAACTTCTTGCCTGCACACGTGCACATTTAGTTAAAATCTTAGCGGCAAAGTAATGCTGAACACCAGTCTCCTATCATCAATTTTATCCACATCATATATTGTCCCCATCACATATTACTTCATAAGCTACAAAAACTAAAAACACTCAGCAGTTCCCACCTTGTATGTGTCCAGCCAAGGAACAACATCAGTGAAACTATAGAATTAGATATTAAAATGTGTTTTATATGAATAAAGGGTTCCCCATATCATTGAAGTTCATGCTACACAGCATGGATGGGAAAGTAAATGAAGGATTAGACCGAAATATGAGTTTCCAAAAGTATAAAATCTAATAAGCTACAGCAGCCTGAGCAAGTAATAAATATTTTTTTAATTGAAGAGAAATTTACCTTGGCATTGGTATGTTAGTTGCCATTTGTAGCCCCATATAAGACCCTGAGATATATTAACATGGTTCAGGATACTGATAAAAAGAAAATGACCACAGGCTTATGTGAGTTCATTGAAGAATGGTAAAAGCATAAATATTACCTGGTCCCAGTGCTGATGCATGAGTTTGTGCTTGTGGAGGTAGGGCTGATGCATATGATGACGACGGAGCTGGAGTCCAGGCATAGGATGGATTGCGCAAGGGTGGAGTCCATGCATGCGACGGATTTCCCAGGCTTGAAGGGTGCACTGCAACTGATTGTGGTACACTAGGCAAGGCACCTTGAAAGGATGACATGGAAGGAAACTGCATCTAAGGAAAACAAACCCAAAAAATCAACAACCGCAATTTCCTTTTTTACTTTCCCCTAACAAATACAGTATATACTGTCTAATTTAACTAATGAATCAACATATTAAAAAGTCAGTATGTTGCACTTCAATGTTCAAACCTTTTCAATGACAGGATATCATGAAGAAAACAAAGACAACAGTTTTCAAGACGTCCATTATTCTTATTGATCAATATAGTTCTGCTAAAATGCAAGATGCAAAATTTAGGCAGTAATGTACAGTTAATTAACTTCCAATGGAAACACAAGTTAATCATGAGTTTATTATGAGTTAACAGTGGATAAAATCCAAACAATCATTTATCTTCCATAAATATGCAATTTAAAAGAGCAAATTCCTCAATAAGCAATGTTAAATATAAATGGTTTAAACTTGTACTCATGCATTATCCACCAAACCTTGACAAGAGTGGGAACTATTATTGCCAATGATACAACACACTAATGTTATAAATCAATGAAAGTCACATACACTTGGGGTTTGATCTGGGGTTGGTTTGCGGCTGACATCAAATGGATTTGTCGACCTTGATGGCTGCGAAAAACTTGGCACCGGCTGCAACAGCGAGCATACATTTATATGAGAGAAACACTCAAACTTTTGTACTAGCCACAGATTAATAACATGCATTTTTTCTGAGGAAAAATGTCATTTTTAACACAAAAAAGGGGCTCTCTGTGAATATTAATCCTAAGCTGTTTGGAACAAAAATAAGATTAATCCAAACGCATACTAAGATAATCATTCTGGATTGTGATAGTACCACCATATTATTATATTGCATCGAGATGCCCATGCCCTGAGGAAGACCCATTTGCCAACCTAGAACTGGAGCAGGGAAGGCCGAGTGTTTTACAGTAAACAGATCCTGCACCAATCACAACAAACTGTAAGACAAACAGTAAACACATGCAAGTGTACACAAAATATAAAGATTCTGAAGTAAAATAAAAGTCACAATTACTTCAGGAAGTTCTGATCTTCCACTTGGTTTTACTTCTACAGCAGACGGTTGAGAAACAACACTGTTTATAGCCTCATTGGCATGCTTTGAAGCATGATGGTATGCATGTGGCATTGGTGTACTCGGATGCCCCTGTCCTGTGGGTACAAAAGGTACATGCCATGGCTGCAAGATATTTTCAGGAAAGGGTTAAAAGAATACTACATCAGAAATAAACAGACAATACATTTGACATGACAGCTCCATTAGCCAAACCTGACTATTTACAGAACCACCAACTGACTGTGGAAATTGTTGACCGGCAGACTGACTAGAAGCAGCAGGGAACATTGGTTGCTGATGCTGCAAACTGGCCCACTGCCCTGCATTATTAGGAGGTGATACAGTTTCCGGCCCGGGAAATGGCACTGAAGCACCACTTTGTGGGAAAGCTGCGAAACTGCTGGCACTTGCACCACCATAAGCAGAACTAGGAGCTGCTTCTGGAATAGGTCCTGCAGGTAAAACAGATGAGACCTCACTTCTTGGTAATGTTATCACACTGCCATTACAACATGTGTATCATCACCTTGGACTCCTGAAGCATGAGCAGGTAAGGATGCTGGCACAGACAATTGGGACAATACTGATTCAAGTGGATTTAAATTTGAGGTGTTTGGAGTTCTTTTCGCCTCAGAAACAACATCAAAAGAGGCCCAATTGTCATCAGCGGAATTTCCTGAATGTAAAACAGGTTGTGGCACAGTAGTTTGTTGGGCTTGAGGAATCGCTGGAGCTATAGGTTCAGGATCAGCATCAAAATCAATAAGGCTCGTAGTAGTCTCAAGCTTAATATCTACTGGGTTTTCGTTGCTGGATACCAAGCTACCAGAGGATGCAGTTCTCTGAAATTATGAACAGTCAGTAATTGCCGTATAGTTAATGTTCAAAATCAAAGCAGTTTATGCCAAACAAAGTAAACAGTAAATGGTGAGCCACATTTCATGGAAAATTAACAAGGTACATGATGAGCAGGTACTGTTCATGTAATTTATAAATTGACTAGATAGTCATTGCTCATTAAATGCCTACAAGAAATCTGAAATGAATATAAGGAGAATAATAAAATTAACAGTAAGTTAAAGAAAAAACATCTCTACAGAAATAACTAAAAATAGCAGCTTCGACCAACAATACACAGTAAATCTGTTATAGCACAGCAACAGTAATAAACGTATCATAGATATAATGAAGCAACATCACCAAAAAAATTCAAAACTCAGGTGATTAAACCAGGTCATAAACAAAAACTCCCAAAAGTTTACGCTATTATGTGAAGAAATATGAATGTTTTTTACATTATTATTTCTATAACAGACTCCCTCAAGAAGAGCATTTTGGTCTTCAGACATGGAATGCACAAACACACCTGCTGAAATTCAATTTTGTATTGAAATAATGGGCCAATGCCTAATGGGAGTGCCAAGGATGGAGCTTTAGACAACTTGGTTTATAAGCTTTGATACTATGCCATGAACTACACATAAATGGTTTGTTGGTTTATATATTACATCTTAAACAGACAAAATGGAACATCAACAACAGTAATAGTTTCACCTGTGTCAGTGCTGAGGCATCAGCAGCCTTTCCACTGTTTGGGTTGGGGGGTCCACTTATCCGAAGAGGTACTACATTTTCTCCCAAAATATCTCTAACGGGACGTACCACAGGTGGGCTTGAAGAACCTAGATCTCTAGCTCGATCAGGAGATTGGCTTTCCCCTTTATGATCTCCATCTGATATTCTACGATCTTCACGACGCCAATCATTGACAATTGGAGGACGGCCAGGACTTCTCTTATTATCACCATATTGCCTACTTTCTTGATCATATCCAGGACTTCTTTCACCAGGACTAGACCTGTCACTATATGGAGGGCTTCTAGATCCTCCCTGATACGCCTCAACTTTCCTGTTTTCATAGGACTCATCTTTGTCACCCTGAACAACATGCATCATAAGAGCACAGACTAAAGTTAGAATTGGCAAACAAATTCTAGCAATTCTAAAGCAAAAGCAATAGCAATAGCATGAAACTTGACGTTGAACTTGAATCAAACTGTCAAATATTTGCTTAAAACAGTGAATCCAGAAGGGTGAAATCTTACGGCCTTTACTCTTGGTGGTTTATCAGAGTTCCTATCTCCGGTGAATCTCCTATCCACATAAACATGCTTAATAAAGTCGCGGAGCCTGTTAACATTACTGGCACCAAATATGACAATCAGAATAAATGAATAACGCACCCTGCAACTATACATGAAAACTTACAAGCAAGTAGTTACCTGCTGTCAGGGAAAGAATGGTGCTGTGCATCCCATTCTTTAAAATAAATGTCCCTTGCAAGCTGCAAGTATTAGATAAAGCTGAAATCAACTTAAGAAATATATGATATCAAGCAGAATGAAATGATATATAGCACGAGTTTTAGCACAAAATGACATCAATACTTGATTTCCGCCTTCTTGAAGTGCAGTAACTTCTTGCGACGTAAATTTAGCCATTGAAACTGATTTCACACGATGTGTAAATTCACGGCTGTAAATTCATACAAAAACCACATGAGTTTTGAAGAGAAGTGTACAATTGAAAGGAAATGTAATTGCCAAGTACAGAACAATATCTTTTAACCAAGATACAGTTCACACTTTATACACACAAAAGAGAGCGTGCACATTAGACTTAGTTGAGATTTAGTAACTGCCAACAGAAAGTCAGATTTTCGCAGGTATACAATTTCGCCAACTCTAATCCATAACAAACAATAATAAAAAAATATACAAAAAAAAGTACACAATTTGCAGTATAAATATGTTTCAAGCTTCATCATTGAGAATATATTCATCAGCATGCAAAACATCAAAACAAATGGAAACATTAAAAACATCAGCAATACTTCTAGATAAAGCAGGCCATCATGAACAATAAGAACATGTATTCAACTTAAATCACAGGGTAGAAGTATAGACACTACAATATGCAAAACTCTTGTAAGGACTTACTGTATTCCACTACAATTAGTGCAAACAAACGTCCAGAAATTTGTGCACACATATTGTGGTCCCTTCAAAAGATATGAAAGAAAATAATTAATGTAATGGACTTGTAATAGCATCAAATGCAATAATTTTCATGCTTGGTTCTGAAGAATGCAATTAAAAAATGCTCTAAAAATAGGTTAGAAATTTAAAACACTTAGAAGTCTACAAATACGGATATGCCTATGAAAAGATTTTAAGCAAAGATTCAAATTTATCTCTGTATTAAGGATACTGTTTTCCATGAAATCTAGAGAATGTATATAAATTGAAATGGCCAATATTTTTGGTTGAAAGTTACTTTCCATAATATCATTTAAAGTACAAGTCAATATGAGCAATAAGAAACATATCCAGCAATATTTTGACAAAATTACTCAAACACAACAAATCCTCGGCAATGACAATAGTCATATAAACAATTATAGCTGTTAAAAAGGCCATTTATGCAGGTGAGGTGATGCAAAGAGCTTTTCAAGAAGAGACCAATTATAGCTCCAGCACTCTTTTGTTCTTGAAGCTTCTTAAAATGAAATCAGAATCCTTAATAGTATCATTAATAGGAACTCTTCTCATAAAGCAATGTAAAATAACGAAAGGGTATATAAGGTCACAGTATCAGTCTCTGATATTTGAATGGAAGTGCTTTGACAACCACAGTTCAAGTGTTCATCATAGAGGATTTCAAATGACAGAACCGGTAAGCCCAAGTTGCTCAACAGAAACACAAGAAACAGTGTTGTCAATCGTAGATCATGTAGCCTACCGCAGACCAATAGCGATTTGTTCAAATTCCACTAGAAAATATTTTGGACGTCGTTTCAAGAATAACACTATATAGTATGAAAGAGTGCGGACATTGTTCAAATTCTGCTGTGGAACAGTGCTAAAAGATTTGTTCAAATAACTCTATATAAGAGTGCATTCCCAAAATCTAATATGAATATCTTTATTAGAAGTGCTTTAAATGGATGTGATTTAATAACAAAATTTTGGTTTTATGAACCGTTGTTATCAAGTCGAGATTCAAATTGTGAATCAGAAAACCATAGACATGTTTGGGTATAGTAATGAATTAGGCATTTCTTCAATGAGTTATTATAAAGAATTATCAAATACTTACCCCAGTGAACTACTACTTAAAATAAGACCAAAACAACCTATGAACCTATCATAACTTATTTTTAAAGCCTATCTTATATCAGAGATAAGTTCAAATGAGCTCACATTATCAATATATTAAACGAAATACATATCTAACCCCCCAAACTCCAATTTTCAACCATTTACTCCAAAAATATAAAGACTGTGTCGGTTTCACATTGCATAAATGGGAGAATGCAATCATATCATACTGATTCTACATCCTACCAAGTTAGCTAGTTGCAATTCATTTGAAACAATTAAATTCACAAGCTCAATGAAGTAAAGACTAATCTACTACCCAATAGAAAGATTAGAGTTAATGACTTAGTTATTATTTTTTGTTTTAGTTTGGTTAGTTAGTTAGTTAGAAGACTTAGAAACTAGTAACTACCACTATATATTCAACTAACCGTAATAATTATGACACTAATTCATTTTTCTCATTCAATTTGAGCATCACATATCACATATCGAAAGCATGTCCTGGCATCTGACATGTGTCAGTGTCCGACACTGACAAATTGAATATATTCAATTAATTCATTTTCTAAAATTATTATCCATGACTTGTTAATATCCTATCTGGTGTTCATATCACTAATAGTGCTTTATAGTATTTTACTAATTCATCTTTTCTCTAGTTTTTATAAGCAAAAGCAATTGGTTCTACATTTGATAGAACCTTACCATACTGTTGCAGTTAATGCATCTTCGATTAGGTTGAAGCTTGAGAAGAGCTCGAATCGCGCGCTCGTTTTTCTCATCTTCTCTCAACCGACTCGCCATTCTTCACTTCAAACTTCAAACGCGATTCCAATCATTACAAGTCAATAAAACCTCGCAATTCCATTACGCTACTGAAAAACAAAAAACAAAAAACGCACGTTCGAATTAAGTCAAATTCAAGTCAACAATCAAGTATTTAAAAATTGGTAAGAAACATGAAAAGAAGAAATGATTTATTGAAGAAAGAGAAAACGGTAGATCTGAGAAAGAAAGAGTAGTGCGAAATTGAAGATGAAGAAGAAGGTTGAGAAGTGAACCCTAAGAAGTTGATGAAATGGAAATAGGAAGTGAAGAAGAAACGGTTAGAATGTTGAAGTTCTGGAAGCTTCTTTTACTAATTATGGTGAAAGATTTGAAGAGAGATAGATAGATGAATCACGCAAGCATAACTGAAACGGAAAGGAGAAAGAAGAAAGAACGAAAAAGGGAAGAAGGAGAGAGAGAGAGAGAGAGAGAGAGTAATGTGCAATGTGTAATGTGTAATGTAGAATATGAAATGACGGCTTTGGACAAGTCAAAGACAGAGAAGAGAGGTTTTAGGTGCAGTCATCTATGCGTGCACTTAGGTTCAGCGAACACTTTGAAACTGTTGATCTTTATATGACGGTTTAAATTTTAAATTAAATTTAAGATTGTTCGATCTCCATCCAATGGTCTAAAAATTATCGAATGGTCCAAAAATTGTGTGGTCTTTCACTTGACTTAATTATAATTTTTATTTATTTATTTTTATAATTCGTGAAATTGGTTCTAGACAGTTTTAGTTTAGTTCCTCAAATTATAAGAAAATTATGATTTTAATATATTTTAAATAATATAATATATAATAAGAAAATTATGATTTAATATATTTAAATTATATAATATATAATTTTATTTGTATAACTATTTAAATGTATTAATTATTTATATATTATTAATTAAATTACAAAAATAAAAAAAAATACGTTAAAAATTAAATTGTTAGAAGGTTTTATTGCAATTTTGTGGATATTTATTATTTTAAATCATCTTATCATATATCACGTTATTTACAACATGTAATATCTTATTTTTTAATTAAAAAAATCAGATTGAGAGATTAAAACTGTCATCTTTTAAAATAGATAGACCGATTTCGTTAATTGATCAGAGAAAAAAAAAAGATTAAAAATGCAATTAAATCAATACTTAACTTTTTTTACTTAAATACATTTTTTTCTATATAAATATATGTCATTTTAATTTTTAGTCTCTATAATTATTTATTTTATACTTCTGTAAAATTCAAAAACTTTTAAAAATGTGTCTTTATAATTTTTAATATTTAAAAAATATTAAGTATGTTCAATATGTATAAATATAGAAATTTTAAAAATTATTATAATATTATTTGCAGAGTGGATGTCATCACCTCAAAATTCATCTTCGTCCTCAAATTTTAATTTTGAGGAAAATTCATACTCGCATTCAATCAAAACGGATTTTCTCCGTCCAAATTAAATGCATTTGGATGGACAAATGCGAGTGCCAGTTATATTTTAATTCTTAGTTGATATGTATAAGTTGACAATTATTTGTGATTCTCTTGTTTGTTTGTTGTTGAAAGTTGTTGGTGTTGTAATTTTATTTATTCTCAAACTTTATTAAAATGTTAGTGTGGTTAGAAGAGAAAAGTATAAAGGCATTTGATTTCTTTGAAACGAGGAAAGCTTATGGGTTTGGGTTGAAAGAGAGATCAATATGAAGTTGAATATTGAGATTTGTTGGGATTAATTTTTTGAGTTTTTAAGTTAAAAGAAATATATAGTTGGATTTTCTTGAAGTAAAAAAAATATAGTTGAGTTTTGAAAATGATTTTCTTTAACTTGGTTGATGATGAGTTTGTAATTGTTGGGTTCAATCATATGTAGATGAAAAAAAAATGAAGATTTGTGGATAATAATTAACAAAAAGAAAATAAATTAAAAGATTAAATGAATTATAGTAAATGCATATTGAGCAATATTTAATCTAATAAGTAATATGTAAATAAAATTTTAATAATTTGTTATTGTGTGATATTTTTAATAATTTAACTATTTATATATTATTAATTAAATTATAAAAATAAAAAATTTCTGACGTTTATAAAATTAAGTTAGTATAAAATTTTATTGCAATTTTGTGAATATTAATCATTTTATATTATTGTATCATGTGTCACGCTGTTTAAAACATGTTATAACGTTGAGAGATAAAAAAATAAAAAGATCAATTTCGTGAATTAATAAAAAAAGAATTAAAAATGTAATTAAATTAATACTTAATTTTTGACTTAAATATTTTTTGTCTATATAAATATGTATCATTTTAACTTTAGTCTCTATAATTTTTTTTTTTTATACTTTAACAAAATTCAAAAACTTTAAAAACGTGTCTTTATTATAGTTATAATGTTGAGGTGGCTAATTTTCAATGAGTTAACACATAGTCACCGTGTAAAAGTTGATGACTATTTGTGATTCTTTTGATTGTTTGTTGTTAAAAGGTGTTTGTGGTTTTTTATATCAAACTTTGCCAATGGAACTATGAGCAACGGAGCAAGGAGATGGTGTTGTAATTTTATTTATTAAAATGTTAGTGTGGTTAGAAGAGAAAGCTTATGGGGGTTGAAAGAGAGATGAATATGAAGTTGAATATTGAATTATTGAGATTTGTTGGGATTTATTTTTATGAGTTTTGAAACTAATAAAAAAATATAGTTGGATTTTCTTGAAGTAAAAAAAAAATATAGTTTTGAATTCTGAAATGATTATTTTGAATGTGGTTGAAGATGAATTTATAATTATTGGATTTTTTGAAGAATCACGCGCTGATGAAAAAAAAAAATGAAGATTGTGTTGTGGGTATACCCGAAGATTGTAGATAATTATTAATAAAAAAATTTAAATATCAAATGAATTATAAAAAATGCATATTGAACAATATTTAATCCAATAAATATTATTTAAAATGAGTCGAACGATGCACAAGTCAATAATAAAAAAAATACAGATAAATGTTATAACAAATAATTTTTTATTTATGAAATTTTAAAATTGTATTTTTGTAAAAAACTATATTTTTTTTGTTTTTAAAAAATTATTATACAAACTTTTAAAGAAAACTAATGATGCAATGAGTGGCGTTTTATCTTCACGTGCATCCACGCATAACGCATTGGTCTACGAGGGAATTGACTTATAAACATAAAATATTTTTATTATATCAAAGTTAATGATGTATACATCATATGTAGTGGTAAACAAAATGTTTATTGGAGTTTAACAACTTATTAAAGACATGCTAATTAATATTAATAAGAATTAAATTAAATGGATGTGTGTGGAAATTAAAATAATGGCATATCCTTGAACAAAATGTTTATTGGAATTTATCAACTTATCAAAGACATGCTAATTGTTATTAATAAGAATTAAATTAAATGGGTGTGCGTGAAAATAAAAACAATGGCATATCCTTTGATTTTATCAATGAAATTTGCATGTTTCTTTGATACTAATACATGTCTTTCGAAAATAATTTCAAATGTATTAGATTTATATTGGGAAGTATCATTAATCTTAATAAAATAAAAAGATATATATATATTATCTATCATATCAAAGTCAATTAATGCAAAAATAATTTCGATAATCTCAAAAGATATTTGATTGAAGAACTAAATTTTGATATCTATTTTACTATCGTATATTATTATTCAATGTAATTTGAAGGAGTTTACTATGAAAATCAATTTCCCAAACTAGTGGGTAAACATAAGTTTGATTATTGTGAATTAGCAACTTAATATAAACATATATCCTAATTGAGTTAAATTACATTGGTTTCTTAGTTAGAAATTCTCCAAGTGTATAAATCACTTTGCTATAAAGAATTAAGATGCATGTAAAACAACATTTTAATCAAAAGACATTCTCATTGATGTAGGAAGAACATCCTAATTTTTGGGTGGAGTTCACATGATTTCAAAGAGAATAAGTAAATTCATTAATTTTGTCAATATTTTCTAAGTGGAGAATGTGGTATTCAATAATATTATCACATGGTCATGTGAGTTGCACACTTTGTTGGTTTAATAGGATTATAAAATAATATATATTGCTTTATCTTTGGTTTGTTGGCATAAACAAACTATGTTGGCTTGAGACTAAGAAAGAGGCATGTTCCTAAATTCCTCAAGTGACACAAGCATTTGGAATTTTGGATAGATATAATTGGATGTTAATTAAAACAAAACAAAAATCCTTGTACAATCTATAGATTTTAGATAGAATTAGTTGATTTGTTTACAAGAGTATTTTGTTTCAGAAGTAAATTCTAAGATGAACTAATAATTAAAAGTTACAAAAATTTTAACGATGGTCAATAATATTTTAAAAAATATATTTTATAATTAACTTTTTTTATATTTATAAACAAAAAAGTAATTTGATTAATTTCAATTGAGTATAAAATATATATTTATTTTTTGTTATTTTATTAAATTAATATTATTTAAATTATTATTTCACCACAATGAATTAATATTTACCTAAAATATTATTTATCCATATACAGAAGAAAAACAATTATTTAATTACAGGGTTCAATAAATTATATCTACGTTTCAGACTACATAGTGATTGTAGTGATTTTCTTTTACTTAAATATAGGATTACTAATTGCAATTTGACTACATAGTGATTGTAGTGACACTTGATGTCACTAATTCTAGCTACATTCTTTATTTATTTTGGTCTTGTGATTGATGGTTCATCACATGACAAACTCTTAACGTCGTATTCTAGTGTTATTATCATTCCTTATAAACTTCATTGAGTCATGTGCTACTTTTAGTTTTCATAGTAAAAATTCACATAAAGTTTCTTTATTTCATACTCCATCATATTTATCCCGAAATTTGGATTTTCTTTTAATTAGAGATATAACATTCACATGGTTGAAATATTGATGATCATTTGATCGAAATCAGATATCTTAAAAAAATTATAATTTAAAATATCAAGTTTGAATTTAGTCCATCAATATTCAATTGAATGGTATATATATAATTTATATCAAGTGATAGGATGTTTTATTGTAAGAAGTGAGAGTATTAACTAATAGCTATTAAATCTGAATAGATAATTTCGATTCTCTTTCTCTCTTTACAACTACATCTCTTGTATAATTTTCTTATCTACGCATGTCTGTGTGTAAATTTTACATATATTGCTAGCACTACTTTTCTACCTCTTCTCTGTCAAGCTATACTCTTCCTTTGTTTCTTTTTATTTTCTCCCTCAAATTATTTCTTGTGCTTTTAGATTGGTTTTTATTATTATTTTCTTTTGGGTTCTTAAAAAAATAGTTATATAGCTCCTTTCTTTCTTCCATTTCTTCGTTAAAAAAATTCATGTTTCAAAAGCAACGTGATGAAAGTAGCACATGGGAGGAAATAAATAAAAGGAAACACGCATATTAAATAAATATTCAATCACAATCGTTCTTTAAAATCTAATAGTTATTATTTAACATTATCACGCCTCACAATAAAACATCATCTCACTTGATATAATCATATATATATATATATACATTAGAAAACCCTTTTTTAAAATTAAGACTTGTGTGGCAGGTTGCATAATTTTGGTTCTACCAACACCTTATCTTAATTCAGCTCGAACTTTCAGGACATTGGAATGGGGAAATTAAAAAAACTATTTGGAAGTTTTTTTCGTTCAAAAACTAGTTCTTTCAAGAACTCAACTAAATATGAAGAAGAGTCCACAAACTCAATTGAATGTGAAGAGCCCACGAACTCAATTGAATGTGAAGAGTCCACGAACTCAATTGAATGTGAAGATGAGCCTGAGAGATGTCCTTCGATTGATAGTAGTGAAAGTGCTAATACACAAAATGTGAGTCATTCTTTCATGTTTCTAATATCCAACATTATTTCTTCTTTGCTCTTTCTAAAAAGAAAATAAATAAACGAAATAGTTGTATTCAAGTGATTAATAGGTTTTAGTTAAGGCCGAATCAATCAATAGAATCTGGATTCAAAATACGATTGAAATAATCATTAACTAAACATTACTTACTTCTAGATCGAACTTTAAATTACCAGAATATCTTTACCCTAGAAATCACATGGTTAAAACAAAAAAAAAATGCTTAGAATTATTATATTATATAGTTTTTATGAATTAATATGATATCATATCAAAATATGCAGAAAGTGACTTTGTGGGTGGCTATAGATTGTCTTGGATGCGTAAAAAAAGTTACAAAATGTATCAAAAAGTTAGACGGTAAGCACATTGCATTTTTTATCATATCATAAAACATGTATTTAGCTTAATTCGACTATATAGCATCAATGGCAATAAATTTTTGATTTAACTATATGATATAAAATAATATTTTAGTTACTATATGAAATATGTATATACAGGTGTGGATTCATTCACGGTGGATCTAAATACCCAACGCGTAGTTGTTATGGGTAAAATTACTCCTTCAGAAGTTTTGAAAAGAGTATCTAAGAAGAAAAGGGCAATGTTTTGGGACCAATATTGTAAGGAATTGATTTAAGTTTGACTTCAAACTCTTCTTGTTGGCCACTAGCTAGTGATCTTTCATATTAGTAATAGTAATTGAAGCCATGAATTATTAGTTAAAATATTTAATTTAGTATTTTGATATATATTAGTTTTTATATTAAATTCTTATGTACTTAGTATTCTCTTAGAACCCTTAATTATATTATGATCCATGGCTAGCATATATTTAGAATGCTATATATAGTGTTGTTGCATTTGAGGAAAATCAATGAATAAAGAAGAATATTTTTATTGTCTTTAAATATATACCTCGTTTTTTTTTATTGTTCTTTTTTAGAGTAGAATCATTAGTTTTGTTAGTCTTTTTATAAAAGAATCTAATATACTGTTTGACGAATTTTTATCTAATGGCTTTAACAATGATAGTTCTCTTTTAGTTTTGTTGTCTAAAATTTTTATATTAGACGCTTAAATTCTTAAAAATTGTATACCTTTACATGTCTCTCATTTATCTATATTCATATCATAGTTCTTTTTATGGTTTGTGTTGTAGATTCATAATTGAATATGGTTGTTCATATTTTAATCTTATTATGTATTTGTTCATTTTTAAGTTGGTTTGTTCACAATTTTTGACATTGATGAAAAAAATTTCCAACAATTATTTTGCCATGAATATAAAAAATAAAAAGACACATTGAGAAAAGGAGAAGCATGTATGATACTAATTTGGGGGATCCAACTTTTTTTGGTCATTTTGCTTTTCTCAGCCACATGAAATCAATTAGCTTAGAATAGAAGTTTCATTTTCGATCATAAACAATATAAATAAAAATTGCAAATCTTACAAATCAACGAAGCACATGAACCCAATAACATGTCACATGTATAACACTTGTTAAGTTCATTGTGGAGCTTGAGAAATTTATTGATCTCATGTGGCCCTCTATCAAAATGTAGAATTTATTTTCTTCATATTTTGGGGTTTTAAATTTATGATCCTCCTTTTCCAACTTTTTCTAATTGAAAAATAATAATTCTTCAAAAAAACTAAACATTTAAGACTTACCAATTTATGCCATGAATGAAGAGAGGTGACTGCATGACCCATTTATTAGATCAATTTTTTTTTTTGTTAGATTTAATTAGACCCAAGTTTTCTAAAAATATTATGCAAGTGAAATATCAAGATTTTTGGTATTTTTAACATCAAATATAGATTATATCCATTTATTAGAATATTCCACTGTTCTCAATTGAGGATTATCAGCGGAGTACGTGATCAAGACATCAGGGTGTATTTGTTGAGTTTTTAGTAGACTTTGTTGACGATGAGTCGCGATCAAAGTCTCAGTGTTTAGAGTGAGAATAATGAATTAATGACTTAAGTTTTCTAAGGTTGTCTTGTCTATTTATAGAGACCATAAGTTAACTGAATTTCTATATTTGTTAAGTCATTTTCTTTCCTTTAGTGGAACTACTTTCCTCTTTTGTCATTTCAAAAGCGAGTTTTCCACCTCGAATAACCTACCCCTATTTTGGTGTAATTGTGTTTATGTTGCCCTTCCGTTGTCTGAATAAGAAACATGTATTCCTTGTGACTTTTTTGGTAGCATATAGATGATGAATCAGAGTACTCGAGATTTGAATTCAAATACTCCGTACTAAGTCGATAACTCATTAGCTCTAATAAACTATGATATGACAACCATTTTTATTAAATTACAAGTTATTCTTATTTGACAGTTTTGTAGTAACATGACTAAAATTAGCTTATAATATAAAGTTCAACATTTATTCGGTATATTATTAGAACACTTTTCTAAACAACTTAACTACAAATTATTACTTAAGACCAAACATAAATGGGGAACTTTTAACCATAAACCAAAGAAAAATATATTGATTTGACATATTAATCATCAAGTTTAGTGTGAAATTAAGAATCTATCCTCTGACTAATTTCATTCATATCAATTTAAGTTATGCATAGACAATCCAAGAAAACTATCTATGCATTGTATCGCGTTTTATTTTCACGTGCATCCACGCATTGGTCTACGAGGAAATTCACTTATAAACATAAAATATTTTTATTATATCAAAGTTAACGATGTATACATCATAGAATTGTGTAGTGGTAAACAAAATGTTTATTGGAGTTTAACAACTTATTAAAGACATGCTAGTTGATATTAATAAGAATTAAATTAAATTAAATGGATTTGTGTGGAAATTAAAATAATGGCATATCCTTGAACAAAATGTTTATTGGAATTTATCAACTTATCAAAAGACATGGTAATTGTTATTAATAAGAATTATATTAAATGGGTGTGCGCGAAAATAAAAACAATGGCATATTCTTTGATTTTATCAATGAAATTTACATGTTTTTTGAAAATAATTTCAAATGTATTATATTTATATTGGGAAATATCAATCTTAATACAATATGATATATATATATATAATATCAAAGTCAATTAATGTAAAAATAATTATCTTTTCTTGTCTTTATAAATAAAATAGAAATTTAATTAATTTCGATTCAATACAAAATACATGTTCATTTTTCACTATTTTATTAAACCAGTATTATTTAAGTCGTTACTTCAACTAATATATAGAAGAAAAGTTCATGTCAATTACATGCAACCTGCTATGACTAATTATAATTAGCATTTGTTTTTCAAAATTCTTTTTCTACTACCATTGAAATTTGAAAGGTTCCACTGTCACATGGACCAACCTGTGTAGAAAAAAGAGCCTCACTTAACACAATTATAATTATTCGATGGTTCAATAATTTGGAAACTATAGTTTTCTCATGGATTCCAATAATGCATAACCACTGGTCAAATTTTGCATTTTCATTATTGTAAGATGAAAACAAATATTAATTCATGTCTCACTCAATTACTTATTCTATCAATTTGTCTCTTTTTCTTTAGCTAGCTTTTAAAATTGAGACTCAATTTATTGTATCCATAATTTTATTTGTACACGATGCACTACAAAAAATATGGATTTTGTGAGGGCCAAAAGCTCTCACAAAGGACAAATAGCAGCCATAAAGGTGGATTTTGTGAGGGCTTTTGGCAGCCACAAAGAAGTTGGTCACAAAATTTTGTGAGGGCTTTTGCAGCCACAAAGTGCCTGAAACAGGTTGGCATTTGTGAGGGATTTTGCAGCCACAAAAGACAACCATTTGTGAGGGCTTTTGCAGCCACAAAAGTCTGCCTTTGTGAGGGCATAGGCCGCCACAAAGGACATGCTGAATTTGCGTGATTGGACCTTTGTGAGGGCTTTTGGCCGCCACAAAGGACATGCTGAATTTGCTGACTGAACCTTTGTGAGGGCTTTTGGCCGCCACAAAGGACATGCTGAATTTGCTGACTGGACTTTGTGAGGGCTCCGCCACAAATGCCAACGTAATTAAAAAAATAATATATTTAAATTCAAAATTAATAGTTTATTATAATATTATATATAATAAATTAATATAAATATAATATTAAAATTTAAATTTAAATTATAATTAAATTAAAATTAAATTTAAATTTAAAATATAATGTAATTATAAATTAAATTTAATATATAATAAACTAATCTTAATTTAATTAAAAATTTAAAATAAAATATTTAAATTAAAATTAAAGATTAATTTAAATAATAAAATATTAATAATAAAATATTTAAATTGATAGCAAAATATTTTGTGTAGAGAAAAGGAGGAGAGGATAGTTAGAATGAGATTTTAGAGAGAAGTTAGATGTAAAAAAATGAAGGAGGAGGAGAGAAAAATATATATAGTGTTACCTTGAGCATTTGTGGCGCTCAAAGCAGCCACAAAGTCTACGTAGGTTTAAAATTTTGTGGCGGTCTTTGCAGCCACAAAGTCCACGTGCGCATTCCTTTGTGACAGTCTTTGCAGCCACAAATGCCACTCGTCACGTCAGTCCTTTGTGACGGATTTGGCCCTCACAAATTGATTTTTTGTGGCTGTAAAAGCCCTCACAAAATCCTTAAATATTTAACTGGATTTTGTGACTGCCTAAGCCCTCACAAATAGGCAGCCACAAAATCCAAGACCAATTTCAATTTTGGCATTTGTGAGAACTTTTTCGGTCACTAATTTGTGAGGGTTTTATTCGGCCACAAAATATTTATAAAGTTGGCCACAAAATGGTATTTTTCTTGTAGTGATGATAAATTTTTTTTCCCTAATCTTCCGATTTTCAAGGAAAAAAATATTTTTATATCAAAATAAAAAAAATATTAATAATATAAAGGTAAGACAAAAAATAAATAAAATTTAATCAAATATTGTTTCATTTATGATTTGAATTGAGACTCTTCTAATCGATTTATCTTTAATTAAAATTTATTAATAATTTAAGTCAAATTATTTAATTATAGTATCATCATAAATAACATCTTAACACTATTAAAATATTTTAAATAATAATAATAATTTCAATATAAAATGTTAAATTATAGTATTATCAAATGACATCTCAACACTATATAGTTACATTTTTTAAAAATAATGTAAGAATAATTAAAAAAAATTACACTATAAAGCATCAAAACTCAAAAGTAAGCTTTTCAAAATTCTTTAACAACGTAATTTAAATTATTAAACATTAAAAACATAGAATGAAGTAAATTTCTTTTATTGATTTAAGTCTAAGTATAGAATTTGTCACACGTTTTTTTTGTAAATTCTTTAAATGTTTTTGTAAATAATTCATCTAATCCATGTTGTCCACTAAGCACTATGGACAACTGCTACATATGAGAATGTGTATCAACATGTTTACTTTTTAGAGAACTAATATAATACTCACAACTTCTAAGAATATGTGGCGCACTGATTTTATATTTGACCTATTTTCCATGTTTAAAGTTCATCAATTTGGATTATCTATGTACAGCTACATATTGAGAGCCATAAGGTAATTTAGGGAGTTAAAAGTGACAAAAAAGACTTATGAGATCAATGCATCTCTCTAATAAAATTAATAATTAATTATTAATATTGGTTATTTCAAAAACCTTATTCGAAATAGAATATTTAAAGTTATTTCAAAAAACTTATTCGAAATAGAATATTTAAAAAGTTGATGTATTTAATAACAAATTAAAATTAAATACATTAACTTTTTACATTCTACTTTTGTTTATATTTCATTTTAGAATAGTATTTCATTGCTTAGTTACCTTCTATAATCATATGAGTCAAGTTTCTCCTCTCTCAATACATATGATTTTCTCTATATATCTATATACAAAAATTGTACCTAGGTTTAATTACAAGGTTCAATAAATTGTACCTAGGTTTCTAACTACATAGTAATTGTAGTGATTTTTACTTAAATGTAGGATTACTAATTGCAATTTGTGATTAAATATTATTAATCGGGTCAAACAAATTTGTTATCATCCTTTTCCACCTCTTATAATTGAAAAATAATAGTTCTCCAAAAAAAAAATTAACATTTAAAACTTACCAATTTATGCCATGAATAAACAGAGGTGACAACATGACCCATTTATTAGAACAATTTTTTTGTTTGATTTAATTACGCGTAAGTTTTCTAAAAATAGTATGCAAGTGAAACATGAAGGTTTTTGGTCTTTTTGACATTAAATATAGATTCTATCAATTTATTATAATATGTCATTGTTTTCACTTGAGGTTTGTCAGCAGTGTACATGATCAAGACAATAGAGTGTATTTGTTGAGCTTTTAGTAGACTTTGTTGATGATGAGTCGTTATCAAAGTTTGGAAATTTAGAGTAAAAATAGTGAATTAATGACTTAGGTTTTTATGAGGTTGTCTTGCTTATCTAAAGAGGCCATAAGTTAAATAAATTCTTATATTTGTTAAGTCATTTTCCTTCCTTCAGTGGAACTATTTTCCTTCTTTTCCATTTCATGTGCGAGGTTTCTACCTCAAATAATCGTCCACTGTCTTGGTTTTATTGTGTTTATGTTGCCTTTTCCTGGTCTTGGTTTTATTGTGTTTATGTTGCCTTTTCCTGGTCTGACTAAGAAACATGTAATCCTTGTGACATCTTTTGGTAACATATAGATGATGAATCAAAGTACTCGAGATTTGAATTAAAATATTGTGTACTAAGTCGATAACTCTAATGAAATTTGACATGACAACCACTTTTATTATATCACAAATTATTCTTATGTGACGATCTGTTGTCACATGATCAAAATTAGCTTATAATAGAAAGTTCAACATTTAAGGAAAATAGGTTGATTTTACATATCAATCATCAAGTATATTTTAAAGTTAAGAAATTTTCCTCTCATAAATTTCATTCATATTAATTTGGAGAAAAAAGATTACTTACCGAAAATTTTGGTGAGACGTGAGATTTTAAAATAATTTTTTTTACCATTAAGTTAATAAAAATTAAAGGAATATATTTAGATTTTTAACATTTTGAGATGGGGTATGAGTTAAGTTGTAGGGGTACAAGATCTAACTTTCTCATTTAACACAATTATAATTATTCAATAGTTCAATAATTTGGAAAACATAGTTTTCTCATGGAGTCCAATAATGCATAACCAGTTATCACTTTTTGCATTTTCATTATATCGTAAGATGAAGACAAATATTCATTCATGCCTCACTCAATTACTTATTCTACCAATTTGTCTCTATTCTATTAGCTAGCATTTAAAATTGAGACTCAATTTATTGTACCCATTATTTTATTTGTACACTATGATAAAATAAAAATCCTTACCCTTCAATTTTCAAGAAAAAATTATATCTTTATGTCAAAAAAAAATTAATAATTTAAAAACCAGACAAAATATAAATAAAGTTTTATCAAAGATTGTTTCAATCATAATTGAATTGAAGTTTTTACAATTCATTTATTTTTAACTAAAGTTTAATAATCATTTAAGTCAAACTATTTAATTATAGTATCATTGAATGACATCTTAATACTATTAAAATATTTTAAATAATAATTGTAATAGTTACATTTTTTTTAAATAATGTAACAATAATAAATAAATTACACTAGAAAGTATCAAAACTCAAAAGTAAGTTCTTCAAAATTCTTTAATGACGTAATTTAAAATGTTAAATATTAAAAACATAGACTTAAGTAAATTTCTTTTAATGATTTAGGTCTAAGTATAGAATTTCTCACACATTTCTTGTAAGATTTTTTAAATGTTTTTGTAAATAATTCAACTAATCTATGTTGTCTACTAAACACTATGCACAACTATTACATATGACATGTTCACTTTTTAGGGAACCAATATAATAGTCTCAACTTCTAAGAATATGGGGCACACTCATTTTATATTAGACCTATTTTCCATGGTTAAAGTTCCTCAATTTAAATTATATACGTAGATCTATGCATTTCTCTAATAAAATTAACAATTAATTACTAATATTATTTATTTTAAAAAACAATAGAGTGTTGTGTATATTCGAAATAAAATATTTAAAAAGTTGATTTATCTGATCAAAATTTAAAATCAAATACATCAACTTTTCGCATACTACTTTTACTTGTATTTCATTTCATAATAGGATTTCATTGCTTAATTATCCTATATGATCATATGAATCAAGTTTCTCCTCTCTTAATACATATGGTTTCTCTCTATCTCTCTCTCTCTATATATATAAATCAGAAACAAAGATTACACAAGATTTAATTACAGGATTCAATCAACTGTACCTACGTTTCCGAGTGCATAGTGACTGTAGTGATTTTCTTTTACTCAAACTTAGAATTAGTAATTGCAATTTGTGTATAAATATTATTAATTGGGTCGAACAAATTTCTCACATATCAATAAACTATTAGTTATATCCAACAAAAAAATATACTCATATGTAAGTCAACAATTAATCTTTTTATATACTGAAATTTAGGGGCCAACCTCTCTTCTTAAGTAGTAGTGAGAAAACTTTGTTGTAGTATATTGAGTCACAAAATCAATTTATAAGCAAAATCGAATTCCCATATAAATCAAGATTTGAGAGTTGTGATTAATATAACATCTATAATTTGTAGTGACACTTGATGTCACTAATTCTAACTACATTCTTTATTTATTTTGGTCTTGTGATGAATGGTTCATCACATGACAAACTCTTATAAAATTCATTGAGTCATGTGCTATTTTTAGTTTCCATAGTAAAAATTATTCTAAAGTTTTTTTGTTTTCATACTCTTTCATATTTATCCCGAAATTTGAATTTTCTTTTAATTAGAGATATAACATTCACACGGTTGAAACATTGATGATCGTTGATCGAAATTAAATATCTTAAAAAAATTATAATTTAAAATATCAAGTTTGAATTCGGTCCATCAATATTCAATCGAATGGTATATATATAATTTATATCAAGTGATAGAATATTTTATTGTAAGAAGTGAGAGTATTAACTAATAACTACTAAATTTAAATGGATAATTTTGATTCTCTTTTTCTCTTTACAACTATACCTCTTGTATAATTTTCTTATCTATGTATGTGTGTGTGTAAATTTTACATATATTGCTAGCACTAGTTTTCTCCCTCTTCTCTCTCAAGCTATACTCTTCCTTTATTTCTTTTTTTTTTTTCTCCATCAAAGTATTTCTTGTGCTTTTAGATTGGTAGGTTGCATAATTTTGGTTTTACCAACACCTTATCTTAATTCAGCTCGAACTTTCAGGACATTGGAATGGGAAAATTAAAAAAACTATTTGGAAGTTTTTCTCGTTCAAAAACTAGTTCTTCCAAGAACTCAACTGAATATGAAGAAGAGTCCACAAACTCAATTGAATGTGAAGAGTCCATGAACTCAATTGAATGTAAAGATGAACCTGAGAGATGTCCTTCGATTGATAGTAGTAAAATTGCTAATAAACAAAATATGAGTCATTCTTTCATGTTTCTAATATCCAACATTATTTCTTCTTTGCTCTTTCTAAAAAGAAAATAAATAAACGAAATAGTTGTACTCAAGTGATTAATAGGTTTTACTTAAAGGACGAATCAATCAATAGAATCTAGATTCGAAATCTGATTGAAATAACCATTTATTAAACATTACTTACTTCTAAACCGAACTTTAGATTACCAGAATCAATTTTTCCTGAAAATCATATGGTTAAAAAAAATGCTTAGAATTATTATATTATATAGTTTTTATGAATTAATATGATATCATATCAAAATATGTAGAAAGTGACTTTGTGGGTGGCTATAGATTGTCTTGGATGCGTAAAAAAAGTTACAAAATGTATCAAAAAGTTAAAAGGTAAGCACATTGCATTTTTTATCATATCATAAAACATGTATTTAGCTTAATTCGACTATATAGCATAAATGGCAATAAATTTTTGATTTAACTATATGATATAAAATAACATTTTAGTTACTATATGAAATATGTATATACAGGTGTGGATTCATTCACGGTGGATCTAGATACCAAACTCGTAGTTGTTGTGGGTAAAATTACTCCTTCAGAACTTTTGGAAAGTATATCTAAAGTGAAAAGGGCAGAGATTGTGGATCCTAAATGAAGAATAATTTTGTATGCAAATTTCATTTTCTCACAAGATTGAACCAATGTTTAGAAAATAAAAAAATTAGAAGTGATTTAAGTTTGACTTCAAACTCTTCTTGTTGGCCACTAGCTAGTGATCTTTCATATTAGTAATAGTAATTGCATCCTTGAATTATTAGTTAAAATATTTAATTTAGTATTTTGATATATTAGTTTTTATATTAAATTCTTATGTATTTAGTATTCTCTCAGAACCCTTAGTTATGTTATGATCCATGGCTAGCATATATTTAGAATGCTATATATAGTGTTGTCGCATTTGAGAAAATCAATGAATAAAGAAGAATATTTTTATTCTCTTTAAATATATACCTCGTTTTTTTTATTGTTTTTCTTTTTTAGAATAGAATATTAGTTTTGTTAGTTTTTTTTATAAAAGAATCTAATATATTGTTTCACGGATTTTTATCAAATAGTTTTAACAATGATAGTTCTCTTTTAATTTTGTTGTTTAAAGTTTTTTCCGAAAGAGTCTATTTAATGTTGGAAGGTTTTTATATTAGACGCTTAAATTCTTAAAAATTGTATACCTTCATATGTCTCTCTCATTTATTTATATTTATAATTATTTTTATGGTTTGTGTCGTAGATTTGGTTGTTCATATTTTAATCTTCTTATGTTCATATTTTAATCTTCTTATGTATTTGTTCATTTTTAAGTTGGTTTGTTGGCAATTTTTGACATTGATGAAAAAAATTTCCAACAATAAAAAGACACACATTGAGAAAAGGAGAAGCAAGTGTCTCTAACCCATTCTTGTTTTTTTTTTTGTTTGTCAATTTTTGTCAAATCTAGGAATGTTGTAGATATGTGCAACATATAAAAGGACAAGAGACGTGTATAATACTAATTTGGGGGATCCAACTTTTTTTTGGTTATTTTGCTTTTTTCAGCCACATGAAATCAATTAGCTTAGAATAGAAGTTTCATTTTCAATCATAAACAATATAAATAAGAATGTTGCAAATCTTACAAATCAATGAAGTACATGAACCCAATAACATGTCACATGTATAACACTTGTTAAGTTCATTGTGGAGCTTGAGAAATTTATTGATCTCATGTGGCCCTCTATCAAAATGTAAAATTCATTATCTTCATATTTTGGGATTTTTAAATTTATGATCCTCCTTTTCCACCTTTTCTAATTAAAAAATAACAATTGTTCAAAAGACTAAACATTTAAGACTTACCAATTTATGCCATCAATGAAAACAGGTGAATGCATGACCCATTTATTAGACCAAATTCTTTTTGTTAGATTTAATTAGGCGCAAGTTTTTAAAAAATATTATGCAAGTGAAACATCAAGATATTATGCCATTGTTCTCAATTGAGGATTATCGGCGGAGTGCATGATCAAGACATGAGGGTGTTTTTGTTGAGTTTTTAGTAGACTTTGCTGATGATAAGTCGCTATCAACGTCTTAGTGTTTAGAGTGAGAATAGTGAATTAATGACTTAAGTTTTTTTGAGGTTGTCTTGTCTATTTATAAAGATCATAAATTAACTGAACTCTTATATTTGTTAAGTCATTTTCCTTTTTTTAATGGAACAATTTTTCTCCTTTTTCATTTCACGAGCGAGTTTTCCACCTCAAATAACCTACCACTATATTGGTTTTATTGTGTTTATGTTAATCTTCCGTTGTCATAGTAAGAAACATGTATTCCTTGTGACTTCTTTTGGTAGCATATAGATGATGAATCAGAGTACTTGAGATTTGAATTCAAATACTCCATACTATGTCGAAAACTCTAATGAACTATGACATGACAACCACTTTTATTAAATTACAAATTATTCTTATTTGATTGTTTTGTAGCAACATGACCAAAATTAGTTTATAATTTTAAGTTCAATATTTGTTCGATCTATTATTAGAACACTTTTCTAAACAACTTAACTGCAAATTATTACTTAAGACCAAACTAAAATTTCGTTAAAAAATAGATAAACTAAGATAAGTTAATCTAGACAAACTCTTAATATTGGTGATCCGCGTTGAGTTTTTCACACACTATTCTGTAACTACATTTGCAAAGTTGAAATCCGAAACTGATTAAGAACAACTTTGGGCTGGGCTAATCAAACAAACGGGCCTACATTTGGACCCAAATCCAGGCCCATTATATAAAAAAAGTCAACAGAGAAAGTCGTTATTTCCGTTATACCCGTGAAAGATCCCTCATCCCACTATCGTCATTCTCATCGTGTCACACTCATAACACAGATACACAAAAATTAACAAATAAAAATATTAATATAAAATTAAAAAAATATCAATTTCATTTTCAACATATATAACAGCAAAAATCAGATAGTGAAGAAAAAAAATCCAAAAAAAAATATTTGAATTGAAACGAAAAAACGCCATGGATCAAAAAATTCTCATCGTGTTCGTTCTTCTTCTGAATCTCATATCAAAATCGTTCCAAAACCCTAGCCCTAAAATCCCCAAATCGACACCATCACCGGCACACATTGAGCTTGCCAGTTATGGCTTCCCCGTTGGTCTTCTTCCGGCTACCACCGTCTTAGGTCACGCTATTAACCATACTTCCGGTGATTTCACCGTCAAGCTCGGTGGCGCGTGTAAAATCACGCTCCCTCCTGATAACTACGTCGCTACCTACTCCGATACCATCACAGGGAAAATCGTGAAAGGTAAAATCGCGGAGCTCAATGGAATTAGGGTTCGCGCTTTCTTTAAGTGGTGGTCCATCACTGGAATTAAATCCTCCGGTGATGATGTTGTTTTCGAGGTCGGAATGGTCACCGCGAAGTATCCTTCGAAGAATTTCGATGATAGCCCCGCTTGCGAGGGTCAGCACTCTGCTTCATAAGAAGAAGGTTAGGGTTTGTTAAGATTAATAATTCCGTAGTTAGTTTCGTCGGATAGAGTTTGACGGAGGTGGTGCCATTTGATTGGTTATTTCTTACCTCCGTCAAACTCTGACTCTGAGATGACAAAATAACTAACTCTAACAACCTAATTGATTCACTATTTATTTTTTTTATTTTTTATTACCATATTGGTGCTTAATTCAAGGCTATATTTGGTCACTTTTTCAGTTGAAATTCCATCCACGTGAATACCTTTATGTTAGATTCTATGAGAGGAATTAAAAAGTTTTAATATTTAGTTGCACAAGAATCTAATTGGTTTGATGTGAATGATATAATATAGCTTTATTTGAGAATTTTCACATTTAGTTCTTTGGATTCCACTTTATGTTGTAAAGTTTTTTTTTATACCCATTTAAAATATTTGATTTTAATTTTAACTACTTTAAAAGTCACACATAAGATCATTGTGATTGATTTATGGTTTAAGTTTTTTGCGATTGACCATGTATTAAAATTAAACTTCTTGTTGTGGTTTCTGTGTTGCAAATGAGTATAAAGTTTTGGATATGGATGGAACTACAAAGGAGTGATATGCTTTTAGATATAGTTTTTTTTTTTCTTAACTCTTTGATTATTGGGAAAAGAGACTTGTTAATCCGGAGTTCGACAGAGAGTTTAGTATAGCCAGACTAAATGATTGTTTCTGTCAAGGATCAAAATCGGATGCTCGCAATTTATTTGATTTTTGCTGAAGTTCATTAAGCACTTGAACCTAACCATTTGGTTGGTTGTGCTTTCATTTTCATGCCTTGAGCTGTTCCACTATGTCTTGTTACATTGCAAAAGGCAAACAATGGCATGGGACCCAGAAAGTAATAGAGATCTAATCTCTTCTCCACCTTTATCTTATTCGTTTTCAGTGATTTCAATTTAATATCTGCATGATTTGTGGCTTGTAGATATTGGCTCGTTCCAACTACAAGCCAACAGCATTTGTCTCTTATCTGGGTTTAACTTTTTGGGACATATTGTTATCAATATCATCATGGAGCTATAAAGAACATGGGCAACATAATTAGATTTGTATTAAATATATCAATCATTATAAATGATTTTACTTGTTATCTAAGCTTTTGACAAATGTTTTTCATTGGTTATTTTCTGCGGACAAGTTTTTCTCTTTTCTTCAACATAAAGATCCATGTCAAGCATTTTGTTAGGCTGGCTAAGACTTTTGTGGTGTTCAAAGTTATGCTTTATTTTCTCTTTTGTATTAGTTGATATCAGACGTTGAATTAATTGTAGCTTTCTTCTGTTGTCACTAACTATTACCACTGTTATCCTCAAAATCTTATTTCATACTATCTCTTTAGAAGCTTTTTTACAGCTGTATTAAATATATGAGAATGTGGATTCCACTTCTTTTTTTTTTTTTTTACCGTTTTAAAATATTTTGCTACAATGTCAATGTTTTTTCGTAATTAATCACGACTGATCTTAGTTGGCCTTTTGTTACTACTATTTGACTGAAGTGATTCATGTGGACTAGGAGAATTTAATGTTTATTTATTTCCTTATTTGCTTTCTATTAGCACACAAGATACTAAATCTGTTAACTGCATTTTTTATTTACTACCATTGCTATCTTATTTTACTTGTCATTTAGAAGTAGAGTTGCTTAGGTTTCTATACTTTGACTAGTTTATTTGACTAGGTACATAAGTTAGTTTTGGCTCTTAGTCACGATTACTGCAGGCTTATTTGGCATTTCATAAGTGTGTAGCCTTTTTTGTTAAACTCTGAATTGTTCTGTATGTGGACATTATTGCATAGATCCATATATATATTTTCCAAATGTCCTGTTTTGTGTCTTTGCAATTTTTTTTTCATTGTTAACCATGGCTTGGAGGTATTCATCACATCAAAAAGTGAGCCAACTTAACCTTACTCAAATTTTAGAGAGCCAAAAAAATAAAGTATACAACTTTGCTGCAACTTCTTTGAGGGGTTTTATTCAGATGTCATTACAAGAAGACTTTATGCTGAAGCCATGCACTATGGTTTGTTTAATATTTATTTTCCTACTTCGTTTGAGAGTAGAAGATTGAGAAGCTAAGGCTTTGTATGATAAAAATAGTAGATAGCTGATCAACTTATAGAGAATAGCGGATAAGCTAGCTGATAAAAGATGGTTTGTTAAGCTACCTGATTTAATTTGAAGTCTTCGGTAAAGTTAGTGATTGAACTAAAGTATAAAATGACATTAAAATATATTTTTTAATTAATATTTAAAAAAAAAATCAATTAAGACAGTGAGTGATAAAATGAAAAAAACAATAAGTTCAAATGTTACTTCAAATAACTTATCAAAAAACGTTATAAGCTTGAAAAAAACACTATAAGCTCGAGAAAAAACAGTTAACAAATATGACTATTAGCTTAAATGCGATAAGCTTGTTTTTTGAGTTTGCCAAACTGACCTTAAGTTTCCATTCTTAATATAAAAATATATCTTCATTATGTTTTTTTTTCCTAGGTGCATGCATTATGCATAAAACAGGTTGTTTTCGTGTTCCAGAATCTATGCTAGTTGACTTAGACTCGTGATGATATATTTATTATATGCTAACTAGGGAAGTTCAAGGCCTTCTTTTCTTTTTAACTACCTTTTTTTGTGTGTGTGGAGATTAATTAACATAGATTTCTTCATATACTTGACATTTTATTCTCTCTTTTATGCAGGGTATTAGCTACTTATTCTCAGCCTATGTATGTAAGTAATGCGATAAAATCCAGTTCCACTAAGTGAAGATAATTTAGTATTGTGTAATATTTATTACTAGTCTACTAATGCTTTTATGTAATGGAATTTATAATTCACGTTACAACGAATCTACTTTGATATCACTTGTTTATCATGGTCAGTTGGTCACGTTACTTGTTGGACTCTTAATAAGGCCACTTTGAACTTTAATTTGATATATTCTCTGTTAATTAACATGTGAGTATCTATGATGCAATAGTAGTGTAACTTGCTTTTTCTAAGTCAAGAGTATATGCAAATATCCCTCGCATTTTCCTTGGTTGATAATGGCCTAAAGATTTGCTTGGAGAAGATGAAAAGTAAAAGAATAAAATTTAGGGGTGTATTGAGTATTATACTATTATTCACTACTTTTTTTGTTGAGCTAAGCTATGAAAAAGATCAACTCAGACATTAAAATAGGCCTATGACCTATGACTGGAAATAGGTTAGACTTAATATTTTTGAAGAGTTAAGTCTTCCAAAGTCTAATTCAATCTATTCTAATTATTTAGGTGAGATTCTAGATGTGAATTGGAGTAGGCATCTTAATTGTTCTATTATTTTGTGAAATGGATTTTCTCCACCAAACCAAGAAAGATATAAAAGAAAAAAATATTAAAGAAAGAGAAGAATTGATGAGAGATAGAAATGGGAGAGATTGTAGAGAAAGTTATGGGAGAACCCAAATCCATGTGGTTACTATAATTAAGAGATTGGGTAAAATAGACACTTAATGAGATAGAAATAGAAATAATAAAAATTCATGATTACACTTCTTACGAAAGATCGTAAACTGCCCTACAATGCATTGTAGAGCTATTTTTAAAGATTACTACCATTATCTTTTGTTGATATTTGAACATCAATTTTTATAATTTTATATATATATAAATACGAACATCAATTTTTATATATTTTTTTAGCATAATGATCATGCACTTTTACACTGATATAAGTTATTCATCTTATTAAACATATGTTATAATAACTTTTTTTTTAAAGACTCATCTTATATTCTATGTAAGTTGAACTTATATGTATTGTTTTGTGTAAATTTTTTACTTTGTTGTCAACCATAATCAATAATATGGATGATATAAATAGTTATAATAAAAATATTATTATTTAATCGTTATAATTAATTGATAATGTATAAATTTTTTATATACGTAAATTAAATCCATTCTATCTTTACTGGATATTAATATTAAATTATTTTATATGGTGGATAACTTTTTTCCTCAATTTTTGTACAAACAGTTATGTATTTACGTTGCATTATGAAACACGATCTCGTGATTGACCAGTCTCTCTCCAGTCTCCACTGCGACGCTTTCTGTCTCCGCCAAATTGAATAAATAAAATTTAATAAAGTAATTTTCACATTATTATTTTATTAGTATCAAATTTTGTAAGAATAAAAAAAATTATTAGTATGAGAAAAAGACGCAATAGATAGCGCAGAAAGTACATCTACCAATCACGTCACGCCAGAAAGAAATTACTGTTTTTTGTACTTTTTCCTAATTGTAGCAGGGCACACCCTATCCACCCGTGCTCTATATTTTTAACCTAAGTTATTCTACAATTTTCATACGAAAAACTACCGAAGTTGTTTACGATATTTTCATGTAATACATATTTAAATTTTTAAAAAATATAAATGACATATCTGTAAATATTTATTATAATTTAAAATAATAATATGTTTATTAATATAATATTAGAATAATTGATTAAAATATATAATTATTTAAGACTACTTTCTCAATTTAAAAGAAAATAAACATCACATCAAAATGAGAAATAGAGTCACACAAAGACGAAAAATTAAAAAGTGTCGTAAATAGTCGACAAAATTATATCAATTTATATTCATTTCATTCAAATACATAGAAATTACACCGATTACGAACCGAGAATTTAGACTTAATTGCAATTTTGGTCCCTTTATTTAAGCTGAATCAGGAAAGTAGTCTCTCATTTTGTTTCTCCTCAATTTTGGTCCCTCAAACAAAATTTTGGGAAATTTTATTTTTTAAAGTCGTATTACACTATTATCATAAATTTTAGGTACAATTATTGAAAATGAGATTTTGAGGCATAGTGTGACTTGAATAAATGCAAAAAAAAAAAACTGAAATTCCATCAAGTTTTGGACAAAAATTATACTTGAGAGATCAAAATTTGGGACAAACAAAATGGAGAACCACTATTGCGATTCAGCTAAAATAGGGGGACTAAAGCTGCAATTAAGCCAATAATTTACGAGTAAACTCACATCATCTATGTTAATAATATAAAACAACAAAATATTTACAAATATGATAAAAGCCTACAAATATTAAAAATGTGAAGTGTCTAGAATAATCATGTTTTTGATGTTATAACGTTGAAGACGCCAAAATCATTAATTAAATTTGCACGATGAAATTAAAAAAAATTGTAAAAATCACTTATTTAGATTAAAAAAAAACAATTTAGTTAAGTGTTTTTGGACTAAAATTTGACTCTAAATCACATTGGTCCAAAATCACCCATTTAGGTTGAAGAAAAGACAAATGGGCTATGAGGATTTAGAGTATATTATTTCTCAAATAATCATGTTTGTCGTAACTCTTGATTTAATTAACATTTGATTTAATTAACATTCTCAATATCAATACAATTTTCATATTTTATTTTTCTACAATTTATTTTATAAATGGTTTATTTTAAGAATAGTTTCTAAATTTTATTATTTTTAGTCAACAAATATTTTAACTTCTATGCATTAAAATAAAATATGATGTTAGGGTGAGATGGATGACCAGTCTGTTATGTTATAATTAAAATTTCCATAGTTAATTTGAGCACGATAATGGATAAATGTTCAAATTAGACTAAATATCATATAGATTTATTTAATGTAAGTATTATTCTCCTAATTAGTTCTTTCAACAAACCTAGAAAAATTGAGTTCTATCTTCGAAAAGAATAAATATTCAAAATAGTGTCCGACTTTGAGATTTGCATTCACCGATCACTATAATTTAATAGAGCTAATTATATTGGATGTGAATTTTAGTGTTCTATTGACACACATATAAGTGCAAATGTAGGTTCCACATTAGATATATATTGAACACAAATGTGAATGATCTTTTTGATGCCATTTGTATCATCTCTTTCGACTAAATTGATTTTGATTATCTATCTTCGACCGTTGAAAAATCATCAATCCATTGTTATTTGCTCACCGTAGTCAATTTAACTCTAAATTGTAAGTTCATAATCCTTCTTATTATAATGATTGAGACAATGATCTAGTATGAGTCAATTTAAGAAAAAACAAGAGCAATAATACATTTGTGCTTCAAATTTGAACTCATACTTATAAATCAATATTGATTAGGTCATACACTCAATCTCAAAAATTAAGAAGACAATATTTAATTTCTAAGGACTATGTCAATTATCATTAATATTTTAAATAATTTTCAAATTCTATAATTTGATTTAAAAACAAATAACACACAAAAATATATATATTTATTAAAAATACAAGTAATAAAAAAATCTTTTTGAATGAAATAAAAATAGACTAATGAAAAAAGTCAAATAAAAATTAATTAAAATTTACATTTTCAACTTTATAGTCAGATAAAAGTTAATTGAAATTCATAATTTCAACTTTTTCAAAGTTTAAAACTTATTTTTTCAATACAAAATTTATATTTGAGTCTTTAACAAATATCATTAAACTACTCTCTGACAAAACCCAAAAATATAATTAAATATTAAAGTTTATAATTAAAAAAAAAAAAAATAGGGGCATTAATGTCCATAAAGTGACTTAAAAGTTAAAACCTGAAAAAACAAGTAGCAGCAGCTAAGAAGCTGACTACCCAATGCCATGCAACCACAAAAACCGAACCCTACTCGCTTCACTTTTCTCTTTAAACTACCACAACTTCAACACGCGCCATCTATCGCGCGTGAAACCACACTCACCTTTCAACTCGTACAATACAAGTTGAAAATCAATCAATAATAAACTAAAAACCCTTTTTTCTCTTTCTCTATCGAAATCACAAACAACAACAACATAAACTAACAACAACCACCGAGTTTGTGTTTCTGTTGTTTTGTTTCAGATTCGTAACGTTAAACCCTCATTCTCCTTATTTAGGTAACAACTATTTCATTTTCTTCCATTCTTATCCTTAATTTTGTTTTGTTTTTGTTTTTTGGGTTTTTATTTTATTTTATTTTATTTTTATTCCTTTTTTTCCTTCTTCTAATTTACAGATTTGTTCTTGTGTTTCCTTTCCCTATATCTTCGTAATTTTTTGCATAAATATGTGCTTTTATATTTTTTATAATTTCGCTTATTTGTATAGTTTCTTATTTATTTCGATTTTTTTAATTAAAATTATTTTATATTTTATTGTCTAATTTTGTTGATATGTGCAATGCTTATTGAAAGAGTGGTTTAATCGTGTGGTGTTTTCCTTATATTCTGCTTTTGATTTTGTCTTTATGTTCAGTTTGTCATATATATATAAATTGTGGTATTGTTATTATTATTTTAATCTGTTTTGGAATGTATTTAAAGAAAATACTCATGATAATAATAGTTTTTTATTTTTTATTAATTTGAATTGTGTCTATTTCCATGAGATATTGTAGGTTTGGATCAAATTGGCAAAATTATCCAGTTTTTTTGTAGTCTGAATAATATTTTATTTTAATTGTTTATTTTTAAATTTAATATTAATCAATCAATTAAGAGTAAACCCTCAATTTAGTCTTGAAGTGTCACTCTCTCTTCAAGTTCCATATTTTAGTCTCTAATGTATTCTTACACAATCCGTCTGGTTAGGACTAAATTGAGGGTTTATTCATTGGTTAATCACTTAATTTTATAGTAGTTTGCATTATGATAATGTATATGTTGCTTTTTTAGTACTCAAATTATGAGTTACATTCTATAATTGTGTGTAAGAAAAACAGTGTTTGCGCCCTAAGGCAAATAAAGTTGAAGAGAAAACTGAACTGATTGAAGTGTTTGATAATAGATGTTTGTTCTTGATCTTTTTCTGAAATTAGAATTTGCACACTAAGCTAGCTAGTGATTGTGTTGCAGATTTGGTTAATTTATGTTTCTCAATTTGCTTTTAGCTTCTTCTCGAGTCTGCTCTTTCAGTAGTTACAATTTGCAACAATGTGTATATCCTCTTGGTTGTGTATACAAAAAGATTCTCTCCATTTCTCATGTGAAATAGAGAGGTCCATTACTATACTTTTGGAGAAATAAAGGAATATTTATGATATATATATAGTGGAGAGTGAAATTTATATCTTCAAAAGTGTAGTAATTGACCTCTTCATACTTTATGGCAAATGGAGATGATCTTAACTCTACCGAACATGTAATGCTGAGTGTTAGCTATTGTGTTTTTTATTTATTTATTTGTGTCATGTTAATAGACTGAAACATGAGCATGAGCATGAAATTGGACTTTGGAAAAGATGCTTAAGATGAAATTGGTTTTTTCATTGCTGTATTTAATTTAATGTGTTTTTTCTTTTGCTTTCTTCCATGATAAAAGCTAATTTTATGTATAGTTTCAATTCAATGAATTGTTATATATTGCTTCTTTTGGAAGGCTTTTTTTCTCCTCTATATCATTATTTCACTCTATGGTCTTGTGGTTTGTTTCCTTTTAACTTTTAATTGAGTGCATAATTGATATTTGTTTCCTTTTTATTAGCTCAATTGTGAGATTTGTTGTGTCATATAACCCAACATGTTATAATTACAAATTTAAAATGGAGTTATTTTATGATATGCCTTGTAAGTATATATGCTTTGGGATCAAATCTGCATTTTCGCCGTCTTCTAAGAGTCAAGGATCAATGTTATTATATATAAGAAAAACGTTGTTGGTTTTATTAAATGTTGAACAGATAGAGTTACAAATTGTAACCCTATCTCTTCAGCATTTAATAAAAATGACGCATTTGAAAAGTAATTGATTTATGTATAGTCTATTGTTTTATTCCTAGTATTGTTCTATTTTCCCGTTATTGTGGCATAGTCTTGGAAATTAATTGTAACTATGGGATACATGGAGGTGATATTTAAGTTGATGTTGTTCATGTTTGGGTTAAATATGTTTTCGATCTTTATAAAATGAGTGAATTTCAGTTTTTGTTGCTGTTTTTTCCCTTGTTTTTGGCTTTCTATAAATTTAGTAACTATTTTTGGTCCCTGTCGTCATATGACGTCATTTAACTACTTATGTGTCATAAAATACCAAGTGGCGCCAAAATTTAACTACGTGTGTGATGCCAAAATTTGCTCATTTTACGGGGACTAAACAATAATTTTAGACTTTGGAGGAATAAATCAACAAAGATATTTTACAGGGATCAAAACCAAATTTTGAGTATCAAAATTATACTAAAATATAAATATACTATTTTTCTTATATGAAATTGGAAATGTTTTACTTTGTGAACCTTACAGTGGCACCTTAATAAGGAAAATAATAATGATAAATTATGTGGTATAATATTTATTCCAATTTTCAGTAATAAATTAAGCAAAGCTATGAAGATTGTCCACAACCAATTTTGGTTACTTTTTTTAACACAATATGTTTTTTTGGTCTTTCCTGTTATGTATATTCAAGATATTTTTTTGACTGAATGTATATTTACAATATTAAAATTCAGTTATTTTATCCCACTAAAACTTGGTGATATAAATTTTGATTTATCAGTGATCAGTTTTTTCTCATATGCCATTATGAAATAATAATGCATTAATGTGTGTTTCTGTTATGTATAAAGTATAATTATGTAGCATACAGGACATATAATCTTTCCAATTATGTGTTTTAGAATTTGATCTTGTTATTTGTCAAAAAAAAAAAACAAAAAGAATTTGATCTTGTTATTAATACTAAGAGGTGAGTGTGATTGTTGAATTTAATCCTTGTTTAAATGTCTCCATTAAAAATGATTCTGTTGTCTTATCAGTTACAAAATATCAAATTTATTGTGGATGTTATTTGATTCAATTTTGTTTTATTCAGTTACTTTTTGATGCACATGTTTTATATGTTGTTATTGTATATTAACTCACATTGAATTACTTTTAATACAGAAAATTTCACAGCTAGTATAATCAGTTCTCATAAGTTATATCATGATCATAATATTTCATACTAATCTTCAATTGATTTGTATTTATTCAAACACTACAACCACCAAATATAATTGTTTTCAAGAAAATATTTAAGATGTGCATGCACCATACTTTTTATGCATAAAGTATTATTAACTTTTATAGTTATGCACTTATTGCAGATATTTTGAATGGTTTGTGACTTGTGTAGTAAGATTTGCATCGGTATCAATTGCGATGTGCATAATAAATTAAATATTAAAGATTTAACAGTTACTCCTATTTCTCAACATATTCTAGTATATATAAGAGTTATTCCAAACTCTTAGCACCTATACATTGAATTCTCCTCCGGAAGCTGCGACATTGTTGCCTATAGTGAGGCTAGTTTCAACTCTGTCAAGATATTTCTTTTCTTTTTCTTTGTTAGGGAAGATCTGGTGCTTATGAGGTATTCACTTTTTTGGTGGTATTTCTGGTGTTTAGTCTTTTAGGTTTTGAATAACCGATGTGTGCATATTTTAGATGCTTATGAATTATTGAGAAGATCTGATATTTATTGTTTCGATTGTACTTTGGACATAGTTGATAGTTAATACCTAAATCTGATTCAGGGTAGCTAGCTCCACTTTTATTATCCTATTTTTAATCTGATTCTTTGTTCAAGATCTGTGTAATTCAATTGAAGGAACTTGATTTAGCATGCTGTTAGAGTGACTCATAATTTCGAGATTGATGTTTGAAAAGTTTCAAAGATTTTAAGGTCTATGGTTGATATGATGGATTCAGCATTGTTTACATTGATACAATAGGAGAAATGTTTCTGAAGAAAATGAGTTTGTTGTAATCAGGAGTTAACTTTAGGCTGCCACTTCTGAATCAAACGGCTTAGATCTACGATAGAGTCAAAGCAGCTTTATGTACCATTATCTGCGTGTAGTTTGCAAACGTTTTCGAATTTTCTTGGATTTTGCATGTGAATCATTTGTTAATGGTTTGGTTGTCTACAAAATTAAGTGTTTTATAAAAGGCTGAAGTTCAGTGAAAGTTGAATTGCATTGTGATTACTCTTCTATTCATAATTCTTTGGTTGAACCTGAATTTGTTTGTTTTATTTATTGCATTTTCTTTTTATTATTTGGGATTAATTGGCTACTCTGCTATTTTTCTTCAGTTGTTTGATATCTATCTGTGTGTTTAGGTTTCATCGATTACTCTACTTCGATTTTTCTTTTTGTTTCCACCGCATTCTTACATTGTTGTTGCTTGTTGTTTCTGTGCAGTTTCTGGTGTTCAAAGCCTTTCGTACTCCAACAAGAATTGGCCATTCAGATGATGCCTCAAAGAGTGGATAATTCCTTCATAAGTTTATGAAATCAGGTTAAAAAAAAGGAAGTTCCTTGAACCGTGCTTTGATAACGACAAAAAAAAGTTTGTTCATAAAAGCAGGATGACTGAAACTAAGTCAGCTAGTAAGATCGTCAAGAAACAGGACTCGAAAAAAGTTTCCGGCCTCGGCAATCAGGCTTCAAGGAAGCAACATCGCAAGGGAGAAAACCCTATTCGATTCGTGCCGGCTGCTGACCATCCTCCTGATTATGGACATTCAAACTCGTGGATCTGTAAAAACTCGGCTTGTAGAGCAGTTCTATCCAAAGATGACACATTCTGTAGAAGGTGCTCTTGCTGTATTTGTCATCTTTTCGATGATAACAAGGATCCTAGTCTTTGGTTGGTATGCAGTGAATCTTCTCAAGGGGACTCTTGTGGATTGTCTTGTCATATTGAGTGTGCACTTCAACATGAAAAAGTTGGAGTTGTTGATCATGGACAACTTATGCAACTTGATGGTGGTTATTGTTGTGCCTCCTGTGGTAAAGTTACCGGGATACTCGGGTGAGTAATTTTCTTCACCTGTTGTTTTATCAGCTTAAGGGATTAGCATAAGTGTTTATCATGTAACTGCGTCATAAGCTATAAGCTCTACCAAACAGTCTCATGGGTGCTTTTTATGCCAGTACATAAATTAAAATGTCATTCCAAATAAGCCGTAAGTTTTTTCCTTTGTTTCCTATCTATCATTCACTACAGCAGATTTTGCTATCCTTTATGCGTCTTTTCCAAAAGAAATGAATTCCACTATGGTTTATTTTTGAAATAGAATATTGTGGTGCATAATTGATATAAACCATTTGTGTTTTCTAAATTGTTGATGACTAAATTTTTAGATGTATGCTGATGACATTGGTGATTCATGTTTAATAATGGCAGATGCTGGAAGAAACAGCTAAATATAGTGAAAGATGCTCGACGTGTGGATGTACTATGTTACAGGATATATTTGAGCTACAGGCTTCTGAATGGAACTTTGAGATTTAAAGAATTGCATGACATGGTACAAGAGGCAAAGGCTAAACTAGAAAAAGAAGTTGGTCCTGTTAATGGCGTTTCTTCCAAGATGGTACGCGGCATTGTCAGCAGACTCCCTATTGCCAGCGACGTGCAGAAACTATGTTCTCTTGCTATCGAGAAAGCTGATGAGTGGTTGACTAAGGTTGACAATCCAGAATCCAAAGGTTGGAACTATTTCTCTCTTTTTCTTGAGAGTAAATAGTCATTTTGTTCCTTGAATATGTCAGGCGTTGTTGTCATAGTCCTTGAATTATTCAAAATTATAAAAACATTCTCAAATACATATATAGTTAGTCAGTTTGGTCCTCAAATGTGTGTGTGTGTGTGTGTTTTTCTCTTATTGTTTGGTCTAGTGGTAAAAAGGAGGGTATTGGACCCGCATGTTGGAGGTTCGATCCCTACAAGTGCTATTGGAGGGAGGTAAATGTAAATCCATTTGTAAAGTATTCAGTGAGCCCTAAGGTCTCCTTGGTCTAGGGCACCATTCATTCACCCTAAATTTCATTTATAAAAAAGAAGTGTGTTTTTTGTTAGTTAGTTCATTCCTCAAACATGTGTTGTGTTCGTCTGTTTGATTCATCAAATTGCTAACAGAACATACACTCAAATTATGTTTTGTAATTTTGATACAACCAGACTATAGTGACATTGCCTCACACACTTAGAGACCAAAATGACTACTTATTCTTGATGTATAATTTGTTTTTGCTAGCCATGAAATTTTATTTATATGGTATTTTAATATGATGAGCCTCTTTTGACTCACAGAGGGTTCACTTCCTGCTGCATGCAAGTTTGTGTTTGAGGAGGTAACAGCTTCCTCAGTCAAAATCATTTTACTTCAAATGACAAATGTATCTTCTGAGGACATTAAGGGATACAAGCTTTGGTATTACAAGAGTAGAGTGGAATCACACACACAAGATCCTGTTTGTGTGTTTCCTAAAGCTCAGAGGAGGATTTTGATATCCAATCTCCAGCCTTGCACCGAATATGCTTTTCGGATTGTATCTTATACAGATGTCGGCGACCTTGGTCATTCCGAGGCTAAGTGTTTCACCAAGAGCATTGAGATATTGGAAAAGAATCCGTCTTCATCGGTTGACATGAACACTAAAAAGGAGAATACTCAAACTGTAGGCAATACTTCTGGCTCCAAAATGGAGCCCGAGTCGGATCCTACAATGGCAGACTCCGGATTCAAGGTTCGAGACCTTGGAAAGATTTTGCACCTTGCTTGGGCTCAAGAACAAGGTTGCCTTGAAGGCTTTTGTCGAGCTGATACGAAAAATTGCTGTGGTCAAAGTGAAACAATCAAGCCTAGCAACCCGGAAGAGAAGTTAGCGCCTTTGGTTTCTCGAGACCTTGATCTGAATGTTGTTTCTGTGCCTGATTTAAATGAAGAACTCACTCCTCCTTTTGAGTCTTCTAGAGATGAAGATAATGGTTGCACTTTGCAGCAGGCTGTTGAGGCAGATGATGATGCTGCTTCTCATGATTTAGAGAAGAACCTAGCAAGACCACATGGTAGTGGTGGTTCACAAACATGGAACCATGGACTAACAGGAGAAGTTCCGGCCGTTGACTCCCGAGTAGTCGTAGATGCAAGTAGGAAAAGGGTAGCAAGCACAAATGAAGAGGCTCATGATTGTGACAGCACCTTAATAAACGGATCTCCTTTACACGTATCAGATGGTTCGTTCTCCTTAGACGAGAACTTTGAGTATTGTGTTAAAGTAATTCGTTGGCTAGAATGTCAGGGCCATATCAAGCAAGAGTTTAGGTTGAAATTGTTGACATGGTTTAGTTTGCGGTCGACGGAACAAGAACGCAGGGTGGTTAATACTTTCATTCAGACTCTGATCGATGATCCGAGTAGTTTGGCAGGTCAACTTGTTGACTCGTTTTCTGATATTATATCCAACAAGAGGCCAAGAAATGGGTTCAATAATAAGGCTGTGGCAATAAATTAAGGACGTGAGTGGATTCATGTTACTCACCGCTATCAGGGATTTCCTGCATTCATATAGTGAGAACATCGGTGACCGTTCGATCAAGATCGGACTGTACCATCCAATCTTGATCAAATGGCCGCCGATGTCCCGACTACGTGAATGTAGGATCCTTGACTACCTTGACTACACGAAATCCGAATTCAGATTTCTATTTGATTCGTATCTACTACTAGTACTATCCCTTTGATTATTGACACACCAAAACAAATCACCATGATTGATTTTGCCTTCATTGTACAGGCATTTTTTATTACTCATTGTTGATTCATTATTATTAGGACAAGTTAATTGTCCTGCTAAAATTGGATTTGCATTGATGACTTTGGAGACAAGTGACTCATTTTTCCTATGAAGGGGAGGATCTTTGGACTTGAAGTTTCAGAATGTAGAAGGCATTTTTTATCTTTCTATTTAGCAAATTATTGCAATTTATTTTTCAATCATGAAATTTAATCATGGAAGATATTAATTAGTGTTCAACTTTATTGTTTTACTTTATTGACAAGCAACATTTTACTATCACTTATTGTATTAATCCGTTTATGTCAGTGTTATCTTGTTTTGTCACTCACTTCACTGTCGAGCTAATAGTTGAAGAAATTGTATTGTAATATTTTAATGATGAGATTACCAACGTAGTTGTTTCTACTAGAGTGAAATTTTAACACATGATAGCTTAGATTAATGGAGATTAATTTAATGTCTCATAATCATCCTATATAATTTTTTTTCTTCTTTTTGAGTTGTTCTTTAAGTTTCAAAATGTTAACAATCTTAAATTTATTTTCTATTTCCATTTTGTTGTGTTGAAAAAGTACTATGTGGCATTATGGTGTTGATTTGTATTATTTTAGATTGATTAAATTATATATCGAGATTGGCTAAGGTTGACATGCAGTATAAACCAATGTAATTGAAAGTTTTCAAGTTTAAGGATTACTTTGACATTTCTTTTATTTCAAGGTGATTCGCTCTTCAAAATACTCATGTTCAGAAGTATATTTCTAAAATAAATATCTATAAAGATGTGAGTCAATATGCATTATAAATGTAAAATTCTAAACTTTTTATAATGTCAAGATGTAAAATATCCAAATTATTTGCTTTGTCATGTTCCAATATAAACCTTTGAGAGATGTTTTCAATTAAGATCTTCATATCCATAAATTTATAATAACTTTTTATAATTGATTTTTTTACGAATATAATATTTTGTTGAAAGTTTATTAATTTTTTTATTAGTGCAATTTAAATAATACTTTATTTGTATTTATAGATAATAAATTACACTAAATACATATTTGAATTAAAGTATATTTTGATAAGTGAGAGACATCAAAGAGTTTTAAGAATAATGTTTCTGAGTTTAAAATATGATAAAACTAATATTTTTTTAGTAACATGATAAGACTAATTTAACCACTAATTTAGGAT
>JBBPBS010000693.1:1541181-1553872 GCA_037974835.1 Cicer judaicum
AGGATAATCGAATTTTTAAATTAAATTTAGTATTGATATGTATTTATTCGTTGAAATTTGAAACATTTTATTTAAAACAAATTTCAATTTCAACTATTTATCAAATAATTTTATAAAAAATTATTTATTAAATATTAAAAAAATAAAAATTACAATCTTTTGTATATTTTATGATGGCGGAGTGAGATGTTAGATGAATTTAAACTATTTAATATTTAATTAATTAAATATGAAAGAGATTATGTTTGAATGTTGTATCAAATTTGTAGATGAATATATATATTAATTTTTTTTTTTAAAAAAAATTGAGGACATAAACTATGTATTTTCTTAATGACATAAGATATAGAGAATACCAAAAGTGTATAAAAATCTAATAAAATGAAAGAGAAATGCGAATACTTGAATTATTTCTTACATATAAATTCAGTTTTCCAAACTCAAAATATATACCTTTTAAATATGTTCAAATATACCTTTGAAATATGTTGAGATGCCTCAATTTTAATTTTTTTTCTCCGTCTTTGATACACATAAAATGTCTCAAAATACAACACATGGAGTCGTAAGTTTTTCAAGAAATGTGCATAAATTATTTAATGAGATTAGACATATTAGCAAAAGAGGACTGATATATTTGTGATGGGATAACATTGGTATGACATATTTCATTTTACCATGAATTTTTGTGTGTGAGTTTTCCACATATGTATATGACAATATATAAGACGCAAAAACTAAATTGAAAAAAAAATATAAAATGAATTATAGAAGCATATTAATAGTGCCAAATAAGAATATATGCTATGTGATACAAATATTATGATGCATTGTATAAACATGTGAAGTGCTATTCATTTAAATTGGAGTCTGTTTTAATATATTTATAAATAGATAGTAAAAATATCTTTAAGTATGTCTTTTATTAATAACTTCATCAATTAAACTGATTAACAATAGTCACATTTAGAAACAAACTAATTAACGTAAAATATATTTAATAATTGAATTAATTTAAAAAAAATACATTCAAGATATTCTTTTGTAATTTTAACACATATAAAAGATTATAACGATGTTACTTGACACATTCAACTCTCAAAATGGTGAATTGTTTAAAATATATGTCATGTATTATTTTTAATTGTTATATTTGCAGCACAATTTTGTACTTATTCAAGTGTCCTTTTCAAAATTTAATGCAATTTTAATTATTGATTTATCAATAATACCTTTAGTTATTTATTGTAGAAAAGTATATATAAAAAATAATATTAAAAGTGATAAATTTTATTAATTGTCTATATATATATATATGTAAAAAGTTAAAAAAAAAATGAGAATTAAAAAAAAGGATGGAATATATATCTATGGTTCGAAAATATATAAAAAATTGAATATTGTTAGCTTGTAAAATTACATAGAGGATTGAATTTTAGAAAAAAAAAAGATTTATATAATAATATAGTACCAACAGAAACATGAGGCTAAGAAACTGTCACTGATTTCTCTCTCACAAATCAAAAATGAAAGTTGTAAATGCTTCTTCATCTTCACCACACTTTTCTATCCATTCCTCAAAACCACCACACTCAACTACAACATGTGCTATTTCTATTCACACCCCTTATTCATTATTTACACCACCCTTTCATATATATATATATATATATATGAAATCAATTCTCATCATATTTTATTTTTGTTTTGATTTTTTGCTTTGTTTTTTTGCAGGTTTTCTTACTTCTATGAATGTGAAGTCTTCACCTTTGTTTTCTATTCATTTTTCTCTTCATTCCCAAAAGAACCAAAGTTTGTTATTATGGAATTCTTATAAAAGGGTCATCTTGAAAAGCTCTTGTTCTGCTAAAGCTGCTTCTGTTGAAGGTAATTAATTTTATTCCTTTTTCTGTCTCTGCATGATATGGATTATGCAAAAGTCTAGTTTTGTAAACAAGGATAATTACTTTAATGTTTTGTAAATAAGGAGAATTTGGGTAGTGAAAATGATATGGTTTTTTCATACTTGATTTAGCTTAATAAGGAGAAAGAAATGTGAAAATAAAAGTAACATATTTTGATTTTGCAGTTGGAGTGAAACTGTCTGCAAATTTTAATTGGCTCACTTCATTTGTTTTTTATTTGAAATTTGTAAATGTGGTAAGGGTAAAGTTGGAAGATAATAAAGGCTACACCAAAATATTATATCACCTTTATATATAGGTATAGATAAATGTATGTATGCTTTTTGGAGCTGGTTTATGAAGATGGGTATCTATGTATGTACGAATGTAAGTCCAATGCTTGATATCAATCTTAAGCTGATGAGAGTTATGTTGAATAGTTATCACATACTGGATTAATAATTAAGCACAATTTGACACCGTTTACTTTGTGAAAACATTGTGTTTTAATTTCTAAAATGTGTATTCATTTTACTTTGATGAAAAACTCTCGAAGTGAACCATTGTTATGGAGAGAAGATTTAATGCTAGTTAATGAAAATGATTTTCTGGAAATAATAAAAGCAATTTTTTGACATTTTCATTGTTTCTAGAAAATGTAGACAACTGTTCACTTCAGAATAGTGTTTTACCTCCTTGTTAGCAAGTAAATTTAACACAAATTTTAAAAAATAATAATTGAAAATGTTTTCACAAATTAAACGGGGCCTAAATACTTCTATTTTGGGATGAAATGAAAATAACTAGAGACTTCTATGTTCTTTTGGGCAGTAAAGTTTGGGTTTTTTTCTCTGCTTATTCCTCTAAAAGCTAGTGGTGTGTATAGTGTGGGTTTAAGTAAGGTTTACAATTTTCATATCTGTCATTGGTATCAAGTGAAGATTAAGACCCTGTTTGGACAAACAACGTATTTAAGTGCTTATGGCTCAAGAGCTTATGCTGAATAAGCTATTAGCCTTTGGATGTGTATATCGAAAAGTTTGAAGATTCCAATGTATAAGAGCATGTTATGACAGTAATATGCATAAAGTTTTTTAGTTATCAAATAACCAAGAACTAGTTTATTGATTGAATACTTGTAGTTGCTTTCTGGATTGATTATGCAGATTTTCATATCCAACTTCATTTCAGTTTCATTTAGTGCTTTCTAATATATGCAGTTGGAAATTCCTCGGTATCAACCGGAACAGCTGAGGATGATGTGCTGAAAGCCCTGTCTCAGATCATTGATCCGGACTTTGGAACAGATATTGTTACTTGTGGATTTGTGAAGGATCTGCAGATCGATGAAGCTCTTGGAGAGGTCTTAAAATCGTAGGCCTCAAATTTCGAGCAACACATGTGGATTATAATGTTCTTACCAAAAGTTTTTTCGTTTGAATCTCAGGTGTCGTTTCGGTTAGAGCTCACTACACCAGCATGTCCGATCAAGGACGTGGTAAATGACACAATTGCCATTGTTTGAGCCATATCTGACGTAGGTTAGAGTGGTAGACTTTTTTGTTATGTAAACTCATTACATATAGAAAGGATAACAAAATGAAACATTGCATATATTTTACATGATAAATAAAGACATGAATTTTCCTTCTTGATTATGTTCTGTTACCGGTTTCTACATATGATATTTGAGTTTGATGTGGTTTTTTGAGACTACAAATGATTATATATATGCATGACAGTTTGAGCAGAAGGCAAATGAAGTGGTGGCAATACTCCCTTGGGTCAAGAATGTGAATGTCACGATGTCTGCACAGCCCGCGAAGCCTTTATTTGCAGACCAACTTCCAGCAGGTCTACAGACAATTTCAAATATTGTGGCTGTATCTAGTTGCAAGGTTGATCTTCTTGAAATGTTACTTCTCCTCATCATATTGGTCATATCAAGTTTTTACCATAATTTGGGTTGCTTTCTTGTCAATATTGTATTTTCCACAAATTTGTGCTTTACTCCTCTTAATTTAAAATTTCTTGGTATCTTTTTGTTTTACCTTAACCCTCCGACTCCCAAGGGTAATAGCCCCTAGTAATCAGGAGTTCAACCGAGAAGTAAGTAAAGTCTGGCCAATGATTGTTCTAGTTAGGATTCGAACTCGAGTATTGCCAATTGATTCGTCTTTAACTGACGCTCATTAACCTCTTGAGTACAACCACTTGATTCAGACTTTGTGCTATCTAAAAAAACTTGCTAGTTAGAGTTATTAGTTAATCTATTTACATGATTTGCGATTCGTGCCACGACTCATGAATGCATTTTATTATGTCAAAAATCAAAATTTGCAGGGTGGTGTGGGAAAATCAACTGTAGCAGTAAACCTTGCTTATACTTTGGCTGATATGGGAGCTAGAGTTGGTATATTTGATGCAGATGTTTATGGTCCAAGCTTACCAACTATGGTCTCTCCCGAAAATCGAATATTAGAAATGGTAATTTACGATAAACCATTTTGTTTTTTTTTTTAATATATAATTTAGTGAAGTGCTGTAAAAATAATTGTTCATAGTATTGCTGCAGAATCCAGAAAAGAAGACCATAATTCCAACGGAATACATGGGAGTCAAGTTAGTATCATTTGGATTCGCTGGACAAGGACGTGCAATAATGCGCGGCCCTATGGTTTCTGGAGTCATTAACCAACTTCTCACTACTACTGAGTGGTATGCATTTCTGAAAAACATAAAGAGTATATCAGTATACTATCCAGAAAATAGAGAAAAAGTTACATGCTATATTGGTTTAACAAACCATGTCATGATTTAATAGGACTTTGCATGATGTTTATTGTGTTTGTGATGTCTTTTTATGTTATTCATGTTTATTGGTCCACCTAGAGTGTTATTGAAAATAAATCATGTTTACTTTAGTTCTCTCAAGAGATTAGATGAAGACCAAATAGGTTATGCTTGATATGCAGTCTTGATTTGTTCTACACAATGTAGGGGCGAGCTGGATTACCTTGTTATTGACATGCCTCCCGGAACTGGAGATATTCAACTCACTTTATGCCAGGTTCTTACTTGTCATTCCTTTAACTTGTTTCACATAACATTTTAGCTAGAGACCCTCCCCTGATGTTTCTAAAAAACCGTACATGTTTTCAGAAGTATACTTCCTGACCAAAAAAACAAGTGTTTTTGTCCCAAAGTATGCTTCCGGACAACAGAAAACGTTGTTTTTTAAGGAAGTATACTTTGGAAGTGAGTTTGGGGGTGGAAAAGGATGTTCTCTTTTAACTGTTGTGTAGGCATGAATTTGGCTCGCTTGATCGCCTTTAGGCGAAAACTAGAAAATTCAATCAGGTCAGCTTGATTGCCTTCGAGCAGAAATTTGGGCCATCCTGATCACATTCGGGCTGAAATATGGCCAGCTCAATCACATTTTGCTTGTGAAGTCTTTATAATGTAACTCCTTTAACTGTTTTGAGTTTTCATTCATTTTGACTTTGATTGCATAATTTTTGTAGATAGTCCCATTAACTGCTGCTGTAATTGTTACCACTCCTCAAAAGCTATCGTTCATCGATGTTGCAAAAGGAGTTCGAATGTTTTCAAAGCTTAAGGTGATTCTTCTACAATTTCAAGACATAACTATTACATGTTGTTTTTCAATCTAATTCTGTTAACTGACTGCTTTTCATTTTTATCCTTCCGATGATTGACATTTTTATTTAAAAATACTGCCAAAATTGTTTGCTAGTTATAACTTGAACCGTACAAACTTGATTCTATTCACATTCAGTGTTTTCGATGGCAGAAAGCCAATAATCCGCCATGTAAACCTGCCATTGCGGCCAGTGGCACCGCCATGGCAGGCATTCCTTCACAAATTGCATATGGCAATTGTCCAAAAATCTGCCATGTAACGACACTGTTCACATTTGATACTTATGTTAGTAATAAGTAAATAGTTCGTTCGAGCGGGAGCGAGTACAATACTATCTAAACTAGACCGTAGTATTTAAACGTAAGTTATACAATTTAAACTCTAAGTTTGAGTCTTAATAGAAAGATAGTGAAGCCGCTCTGTAGTCGAAGCAGAGACACAATTGACACCGAATTTTGTGATCAAATCTCGTGGGTCCTTTGTTTGCATTTTTCGTTTCTATTTTCTTTTGAACTATGATTGTTGTTCTAACATTGTGTATTTTTTTTCTGTTAATGCAATAGGTGCCTTGTGTAGCTGTTGTAGAAAACATGTGTCATTTTGATGCTGATGGAAAAAGATACTACCCATTTGGTAGAGGTTCAGGTTCTCAGGCATGGATAACATCTCTGAATGTTAAATTTTTGTTTGCTTCTTCATACACTTAAGGAAATAATGATATTTATGATACTTAACATAAAACAGTTATATACTGTCTATGACACATTTTTAACTGTATGATCATATTTGCAGGTTGTTCAGCAGTTTGGAATACCACATCTATTTGATCTCCCTATTAGACCGACGGTACGTCTCATGTTACTTCATCTTATATACTTCAAACATTTCTTCATCCTTTGAAATTTCTGTTTTGTTACACATTTAATCATACAGTACGCGGTGATTTTGTTTATGTCACTCTCGATGTTCTTTGCTTCTTGCTATATTGCTAATTGCAAACTAAGATTTGACAACATGCCAAGTTTATTTGAACAATTTGTCACAGCTATCTGCTTCTGGAGACAGTGGAATGCCTGAAGTCGTGGCCGATCCTCAAGGCGATGTTTCGAGGATATTCCAAGAACTAGGAGTATGTGTTGTGCAGCAGTGTGCCAAAATACGTCAACAAGGTATTATATTCCTGCTTGATGGTATTTGAGAAGAAAATTCATGCATTTTCTATGATTGAATTTACTGTTATTTTCAATTCAGTTTCAACAGCTGTAACCTATGATAAATCAATCAAAGCAATTAAAGTAAAAGTACCAGATTCAGATGAAGAATTCTTTCTGCATCCTGCAACAGTGAGACGGAACGATCGCTCTGCTCAAAGTGTGGTATGTAAATATTTAAGAAAAACAATTCAGTTTGAAATTTTGCATGACATGTTCATAAGTGATGAAAAGTAAAGATGAAACAAAAATAAAATGAAAAGAGTATATTTGAAGTTTTTTGCATGGCATAATTCAAATTTAGACGACATGTCACGTGGAAAGTGTTCATTTTCCATACAACACTCTATTGAGAGTGTTGCATTGGTGGCACAGTCTCTGTTGCACCGATATTTCTGATCGAAGGTGTGGTCGGTGTTCAACACGTGTTAGTGTCCAACAAAACGAAAAAAGCTGTTTATCGATCTCATCAGGAACTGATTTTATTTTAAACAGGATGAATGGTCAGGGGAGCAGAAATTGCAGTATACTGATGTTCCTGAAGATATTCAACCTGAAGAAATTAGGCCAATGGGAAATTATGCAGTTTCAATAACTTGGCCTGATGGGTTTAGTCAGGTAATACACATACAAGATTGGACAATTCCATTGAAAAAGAAAGCTTTAAATTGTATATTATTAGCATTACCATAAGCATATCAATTGTTCCTAGCTAGAAATAAGGTTTGGACTAAGCTTTATGTAAAGAAGATAGCCTACGTTGCAAAAATTGCAGCTACGATGACGTTGCTGCAACTTCAAAATCTGCATTATTGCGGCCACAATTTAAAACCATGCTTCAAACCTAAAATACGTGTTTGATCAAACTACAAAACATCAAATGGTGTTGAGCACCGTCTAGGGTGTACCACAGTTGGGTCGATACCATCTGTGGTGAACCTTCAAACTTGTTAAAAAGATTCACCCTAGTCGGGTCGACCTTATAATAAGATTCTTTTTCATTTTTCAACTTCCATAATTATTTATTTTTCTATATACCGTAATTAGTTTACATCTTTTTCTGCAATCAACAATAAATACTATGCGAGTAACATAAACAAATTCTCTCTATTGAAAGGTAAATGTAGAAAACAGTACTACTTGTTAACAAATTTAATAACCCTACCAACTTTTATAATTCTAGTGATTTAGTAAACGAAGTCATATTTAGTAATTTTTTAGTGTTAAGTAACTGTGGTCTAGAGTTAATTTTGACTTTTTACCATATGATGCAGATTGCTCCTTATGATCAGCTGCAGACATTGGAAAGGCTAGTTGGTGTTTCTTAAAAACCAACTGTACAAGCATCAAGCATGATATTTTGGCATCATATTGTTGCATTGCATTGATGTATGTACTAAATTACTAATTATTGGGAATGGTGAAATCAATGCATGAATGATAGCAGCTTCAATAGTTCCTCAATTGTCATTCAACCATTAGGCATATATATTGGTAGAGTTAATTAAGAGAGCTTTGTATGTTATAGGTTGGCCTTGAAATTCTCTAAGCAACTCTAGTTTTTTTTTTTTTTTTCTCTCTATTTTTTGTTTGTTATATTTTATTTTCTTCCTTTGTGTAAAGCATATATTTCTCAAATGTGAATCCTCATATGTTAATTTCACAGAAATAAGAGTCATTTCCATCCACACACTAGCTAGCTTTGGACCATAAAACCCAACTAATGGGAATTTTAAATAATTAGTGAGATCTAAAACAAATTTTAATATATGTGATCTTTTGTTTAATATATACGATATTTTTATTTATAAAAAACTAATAACATAAACTTTTGTTATTAGACATAAAGTTAAGGTTTTCGTAGTCTTACTCTCGAGCCAACCTATTGAGAATATGATAGGCCTAATAACTCTTAGTAATTAGTGAGGTCTAAAACAAGTTTTAATATGTGCCATTTTGTTGATAGACCTAAAGTCAAGACTTTAGTAGATTTACTTATCCTTAAGTGGACCCTGATTTGAGAATATCAATTACTCTTTCAATTAAATAAAGTTATATATATATATATGATGTAAAATCTAAGTTAGGAAATATTTTGTGACTATGCAATAGAGCCGCTCCTAAGAGGCTATTGTAACTTGTAAGCAACATTAATCAATTTCACACTTATTTCAAAATTAAATTAGGTAAAGTTGATATTTTAGATCTCATAAATTTATTGAAAGTGTATTTGATGATATTCAATAATGAAATGTATTATTATTATTTTAATTAAATGAATAATATTTTAAAAATAATAACATTAAATAATGAATTTAAATTTGATATTTTTATTTATAATCTATATCTCAAGGAGTACATCATAATTATGAAATTCATGTTCTAGAGTTATATTTGGTCTTTTGAGTCTCATGTAACATGTATAAGGCTGTGTTTATGGATTAGGAATTTTAATTATGTTTTATTAGAAAAGGGGTACGAGAATGAGAAAAGGTTGGGAATATTTGTGGTTCAAGGTCTTAACAACCCTAGGATCCTAATTTATTGTTTAGGTGTACCCTAGGTTAGTTGTCCTCTTTTGAATCTTATTTTGCATATTGAACTTTTCAAACTGACCACTAGCTAAATACTTCAAGTTGGGATACCTTGTCAGATGTATTTAAATTTAATGGGTGTCATGTTGCTACTTTAACAAAAAATAGATTACAGGAGATACAACTTCATATAAAATTAGTGAAAACCACCGATTTCAATGAATTTTTTTATAATTTATTAGCAGAGAATTTTAAATTTGAACTCAAATCACAATAGGTGCTGGTAAATTATAATTTCTATCAAATTATGTGAGCTGAATTAGATTAGAAATTTTAATAATATTATTTTGTTTTTACTTTTTTATTAATTCAAATAATATAAACTCTTCATATTTAATAGATAATAGTTAAATTAATTGATCGTGGATGAGTTATCGATAATTTATAGAAGATAAATTAGCTTATTGAATTGGTAGTGTTTAATAAAGTTAGCGGTTGAATTAACTTATAAATATAAAATGACATAAAAATATACTTTTAATTTTTTAATTATGATATTAAGAATAAAATTGAGATAAAAATTACTAAGTTACAAACCATAAACTCAAATGTTATTAGGAGTAACTTATAAAAATGTAATTAACTTAAAAAAATACTATAGACTCGTGAGTAAAAATTGTTATAAAATAAGACTATTAACTCAAAAAAATATAATACACTTGAAAAAAAAATGCTATGAAATTTTGAGTAAAATTGTGATCAAATAAGACTATATATTAACTTAAACACTTTAAACTATTCACTTTTAAACTTTTTTTTTTTTGCCAAAACATAGCTTTAATGTTTTGCTCTCACTTATGTTAGTTTAGAAGTTTTGTTACAACTCTTTATCCAAATTACATACACATTTATTGGACAAGCTCTTTCACATATGAGCACATTGAATGCTTGGGAGTGTAGATAACTATGAACATTTTTTCAGAAAAGGAATAAAAAGAAAAGAAAACATTGAAGAGCATGTTCATTTCAATGCTCACTTTTGAAGTATACTAGTATTAATTAGGAACCGTCCAATTAATGAAAATAGATATAGTATGAGATTTTTCTAGGACCATATTGAAGGTTGGATGCATTTTCACACACAAATATAATACCTCACCTTTCTTCATTTATGTAGCTTTAAATATCCTACCTAAATGTCTGCTCATGTTGGTCAATTTTCAACTTCTTTGATAGACAAGTATAAATTTGTACCATTAAATTGTTGATTTATATCGTGTGATTGTGACATTCTTCGTTACAATCCCCATGCCATTAAGCTTTGTTGCATTAATTCATTTTGCTCACCTATATGACTCCACATTTATTAAAGATCATAGTTAAATATCTTTAATTTCCTATAAAAAAAATTCAGTTATCAACATACATTTAATTATTGTGATAATCTCCATCAATATTAAAGAATTAACGCAAATTAACAATAGAATTGTTGTAAAAATAAAATTAATTAACTTTGTTTATATTTAAAGTCAACAAATAAATTTGTAGTTTTGTTTATAATTGAGGTAAGAGGATGTGATAATTTTGAAGGATATTGGGAAAATTTAAATTGAAGTCTTCCTCATCAATGCTATTGATTGATGCATTTTTATTTAGGTCAAATGTATATAAAATATAAAATGAATTGACATATCAAAACCCAATCCATCCATTCAAAAAAATTGGGTTGAACAGTGATTTAGGTGGACAAATAGATAGTCAAAGTGAGCATAACATGGGTAGATTATTTTAGTGTATTATGGTGGGAGCTCGTTGATGATTAAGATATTGTATATACAAATACACCAAAACTAAATATATGAATATACGTAATACATTTTATAGAGATAAACCTTAATATTGATGTAGTGTTTTTGTGTGGAAAATAATATTTTTGTGTGTGCTGATGATCTAGCTTGATTGATAGATTCTTATCGGATAAATTGTACGATCAAAATTAAATGACTTTCATCATACACTTAAGGAAATGTTTCCATGTGAATTAGTTTAGATAGATGTCTTTGACCTACTCCAAAACAAATAGATATACATTAATCCAACAATTCCAACCTTTTTCTATCATCCATGATTGCAACGACTGTATAGTGAAGAATGTCAAGTAATTATGACAACTAATAGTGATAAATGTAAATCATAATAACAACTATATCAAAATTACATTGGAAATTATCGATGACAAATTTATTTAAATCCAAAATTTAAAGATAAATTATATGACTTTTTTTTTAAACTATTATGTATTTTTTATTAATAATAATATATTCTTTAATAAAAAAATTTAAATTTTAATTCAATTAACAAATGTCAATATTGTTAGATTGAACGTCGTATTCTAAATTTAAACTAAAATTTCATAATTATGTAAATTAATTATAATTATATTTATCATCTATTTTAAGACAAATAAATTCTTTAAAAAAAAATAGCAATATTGTAGCTCTTGCATAGTGAAGGGGGTAACTGGTAAGGAATATTCCTCATATTAAAAAATTGTGTCATTTTTTTGCCTTGTTCCATGTAAATTTGGAGTATCAGCAAACAAAAAGGACAACGTGGGCGGCATGCATTTTCTTAAAGATTGGGATTAATCCCTAACAAAAATTAGAAAATGTTTTACTCCTCTTGATATATATATATATATTGAATGTAACATTTTGTTTATCTTATTTAAAAAAATTGTTTTAGGTTAATAACAGTTTTGTAGTATTTTTTCCATGACATGTGCCTGGATCAAGTTGCCTGATTGTGAAGGAAGAGTGGTATTTTCTTTCGATTAATATTAATAATAATAAAAATAAAAAAAAAGATTTAAAAATTGAATGGTGGAAAAAGGTTGGCATTGGACACATATGAACGTGTCACGGCGCTATCTAACATAACACGACAAATGGGACCTTTTCTGTCTAATGGAAATTACCAAACATGGTCCCAACTTTCTTTTTTTAACCTTTTATTTTTCTAAATGTACCCCCACCACTACCATTAAGCATAATCCTATATTATAATACTATTATTAGTCTATTCATTGGATTAGGTTAGATTTAGTTTATTACAACACCGTATATTAAGGATTCAGTTTATTACAAAAAGTTATAATCTAAAACATGAAGTATTATATTTTTCAATTTTTTTTTTTTGGTTGTGGGGTTTTCTTAGTTTATTGGAAATTTGTTTAATACATTTTAGTCCTTATAATTCAATACTAGCATTAAATCAACAAAAATAAGTTTTATTTTGCAACAATTTTTTTATTTTTTTCTATTTATAAAAAATTTCAGGCTATAAAATATATATATATATATATATATATATATATAT
>JBBPBS010000693.1:1553943-1578772 GCA_037974835.1 Cicer judaicum
AATTTTTAGAAATAAATCTATATTTAGTATCTATATTTAGTGAAAATCAACGAGTTAACTTTTATAAAATAAATAAAATGATCAAAATTACTATTTTTAAAATAATAAGACTAAAATTGTTACATTATAAAATTTGAATGGTCAAAAGTGCAGTTTTCTCTAAAATTACTATATCTTACAATAATATGAGTTATTAATGATGGTATTTATCAATTTTTTAAAATAAAAAAAAATTAACTTAAAAAAAACTTACATAATTAAAAAAAATGCTATAATTACGCGAGTAATTATGAATTATTGCACTATTCTTATTGAATTTTAATTAAACTTATTTTTCTAAAAAAAAAGTTTTTTTGTTTTTTGAATAGGGATTAAACAACTTTTTTTGAAAACAAAAAACTACCAAAAATGAAAAAAAATCATAATAACTAGTTTAAACCAGACCAACCACATGTGCACACACACAAATGACAATAGTTGCATTCCAATTAATATGTTTTTACAAAAAAGACCATTGAAATGGATATATAAATAAATATGTTCCAAACCAAGACATAATAATAAAAACCACACATTCTATAATTCCACTTACCTCTGTTTTTTCTTTATGGAACTGAACAATACTAAACCAAACATGTTAGAAAAAAAGAACCTTCTTTCAACACTTCTAAATGCAAAAATCATAGGATCAGGCACAGAAACAATAGTTTTTGCTCATGGTTATGGAACAGACCAATCAATATGGGAAAAAATCACACCTTTTTTAACAGAGAAAAATTATAATAGTAGTGTTGTTGTTTTTGATTGGCCTTTTTCTGGAACTGTGAAAGATGAAAATCTTTATGACCCTTTTAAGTATTCATCATTAGAAGCTTTTGCAGATGAATTGATTAATTTATTGGATGAAATGGAGATTAAAGTTGTTAACTTTGTTGGTCATTCTATGTCTGGTATGATTGGTTGCTTAGCTTCCATCAAAAGACCTCAACTTTTCAAGAGGCTTATTCTCATTGGTGCTTCTCCAAGGTATATTATTATTATTATTTTTTTCATATTTTTTTCTTCTCCAAAAATTATGTTATTCTAATACTCTTTAGCTATTTTAGTTTGTATCATTGAATTACATTTTCTAGAATATTTTTTTTCTTGTTTGTTATTGTTGTTTGGATAGTTTATTTAAAATTTCCAAAATCATTTAATATTTCTTTTTTTAGTTGATTATTTTGATTGAAAAATATTTTAATTTTTCTTCTATGAAGTTTGAAGTTATTTTTATTTTTGGTGATGATTAATTATCTTCTTTATCTCTTCTATATAAGTTTTACAGCTTAACCCTTTTTCCTATGAAGTTACTTCCTTTTTCAAACATATAGTCATTTTTTAGTAAAAAAAATATGTCACTCTTTTTTTGTAATTATGATATGTGTTTCTTTAATTCCATCATCTCTGAATTGTACTTTACAGAAAGAATTTCAGTGAAAATCTCAATCATTTATTTTCTTTTTAATGTTTTAAACCTTATGCAAGTATATTAAGTGAGTGGTTTTAGAATCTAGTGCAAAAAAATTACTCTAAAAGGGATCCATTTTTGAGTTAGCTTTGAAATGAATTTTTTTTTTTTAGTATAGGAAAATGCTAACAAATGTTATTTTTCAGTGTATTTGTTAAGAGTTTAAATTTATAAATAAAATCTCAAAAGTTATAAATTTTATAATTTGAAATAGTAAAAAGTGAATTTTTTTTTTTAAATATATTTCTTTATTTGTGAAAACATATTATATTATTATCAAGACTTTAAAAAAAATTATTATCAAAACAAATAAAAAATTTCTTGTAGCGTAATATTGTATATTGGTTATAATTTTAGATAACTTGGTATAGTTTTTCCCCAAAAGTACTAACTTGGACTCTAGTCCCTAGGAATATTTAGTATATAGTTGTGTGATAATGCTAAATGAACTAATTGGCAACTTGTAATATTTTTTTGACTAGTATTGGCAACTTGCAATTTGTAATCCATAAATTACTCTTTCTATCTCACTCTCATTTTAAATATTTTATTTTTAAATTATTTATCAATTTATAGTAGTAATGTAATATTAGTTACTTTTTCATTCTAATATATTATTATATATTATATTTCCATTCATCAATTTCACAATTAATTGCAACTAATAATGATAAATAGAAAAGCAATTAAACTATAAATTGATTAAGAAATATTAATATATTAATTTTTATTTAATTCAATTGTTTTTATAAAAGATTTGGAGATAATAATTAATAAATATAGATAGAAGAGGCATTGAAATAGGTCATGGTGGAGAGTGATGCTACATAGCCTCTGTTAACTAACCAATAAAGAATAACAAAACTTCATTTTCATTCCACCACTTACATCACTTTAATTATTTCGTCACAACTTTTAATAAATTTTGCTTTTGAAATTTGAACCACCAAGTGGCCGGCCAACTAACTTCCTTTTATAATCCAAAGAAATCCAAAAAGATCTTTTTAGGTAAGAGGTCTCTAAAAAATTTGTTTATAAAAAAAGAAATTTAATTATATTTTTTATCTTTATTTTATCAATTCATCATTTTTTTATTTTAAAAATTAAAAATAATAATTTAATATATTTTAAAAGATGAAACATACAATTATATAATATAGAATCATTTAGATCTATTAATTATTTATATCTCATTAATTAAATTAAAAATATAAAAAATTCGAAATTGAAAACTAAATTTTTACGGGTGTTAATCATTCTATATCATGATATATGATATTTTTAAGCTAAAAATTTCTAAGAAAAATTAAAACTGTTGAATTTTAAGATAAAGAGATCAATTTTGTGAATCAGTAAAAATAAAGGGACTAAGACTGTAATTAAATAAAAAATATATAAATACTTTTTAATTTAATACTATTAATTTAATAGGTGTGTTATTATTATTTTTCAAATATATTCTTTATCAATACTATTAATTTATCTTAAAATATAAAAAGTTAAATTTATTATTTTATAAATGTTAGCACGTAAAATAAACATATTAAACATTATACCAACTTTTCTTAATAAAGTTAAAAAAAAATATAATAATTGTTTCACTAATACAAATTTGAGTAGAAAAAGAGATTTAAGTATTTCAACTTTTTAATTTTTTAATATATATATATATATATATATTTTACATATTTTGATTTTATTTCACCTATTTAATATAAATGAGGAAATAAATTTTTTTATCATTCAATAATGTTATTCTCTTTCAATTGTGCGTCGAGAATATTCAATTTACACTAAATATATATTTTTTCTTGTATAATTGATATACATGAAATTTTTCAACTATTTACACCAAAGATGTTTATCTTAATAAAATATGTACATTTTAATTCTTAATATTAAAAGTTTAATCCTTCTAACTTGTTGGCATATACCATACAGATATATAAATACAGATGACTATGAGGGAGGATTTACAAGCTCAGATATTGAGAATTTATTGAGTAACATAGAATCCAACTTTGAAAATTGGGTTTCTGCTTTCTCCTTAAATGTGGTGGATCCAAATGATGAGTCATCATCGAACAAATTTAAAGAATGTTTGAAAAAAATGAGAGGTGAAGTTCCATTATCCTTAGCCAAGACTGTGTTTCGCAATGATTATAGACATATACTTGAGCAAGTTGAAACTCCTTGCACCATAATTCAATCTTCTAGTGACAATGTTGTTCCATATAGTGTAGCTCTTTATATGGAGAAGAAAATTAAAGGAAAAGTTACATTGGAGGTAATTGACACTATTGGACATTTTCCTATGCTAACTTCTCCACTTCAATTAGTTGATGTTCTTAAGGGTGTTTTAGGGTTTGACCTCCCTTGAATTTAGTTATATCTAATGTTGTATGTGTAGAGTTATTTTCAATTTGATTTCTTTTGTTGTATTTAATTTGAGATAAATTATCTGAGTTTGTTGTTAAAATTGTAGGGTTGTATCAACTGAATTTTTTGCATAATCAATAATTTTAAATTGATCTCTAAAATTACAAAATTTTGATCAAGCTCATCACCCTATTTAAAGTTGTTATCAAATACTTATTTGATGTTTTAAATGAGAGATCATTTTAAAATATTGATAATGTGAGAAATTATAATGATACATTTTTATAATTTTAATAATTAATTTAGATATTTTCTTTTAATTTTAGTTGTTTTGAAATTTTGATGTAAGTGTAGGATAATTGTATGGTTTTTTAGTAATGGTGTGGAAATAGTATGTATGATATCTATTAATTAATCATTGTGTGTACTTTTGATAGTGATGTTAATTAGATTTGAGGAAGTGTCTTTTTTAGTTTCTCTTTTCTTTGGCATACAAAGAAAGGACATTGTGTGGTGGTGGATTCTATTTTTCAACTTTAGCTTGACATGAATCTTTATTGGTTACTTTATTTTTTTTTCTTTGGTCCATAAATGTATTATCGGTTGAATAATGAATTAATCTTTGACAAATGATTTGGACTTTTAGACCATAGTTTGTCCACTTTTTTGAAGTGGTTCCAATTGCAACTATAGTATGAAACAGCCACAAAATTTATTTCATGAAATCTAAATGTCAAAGATTTTGTTATTCTTTGAACAAAATATTTAATGTTCCAAGAATATATTTTTTCACCAATTGACAATAAAATGTAAAAGAAATATGTATCAAAAGTGATGATAAAGATAATATTAAATTATCCAATTTTTATAGTAATTAAAATTATCTAATAACTAAGAAACTCATCAACATAGGACTGTTTGGTCCATATTAGGAGCAATCTCCTATCCTTAAGCTTTTTAAGAGATCCAAGTATCCACGATTTTCAGAACTTATATATATATATATATTAAAACATATAACAATTAATGTTTCAATATTACTCGAGAATAAGAAAAGAGTTCAATAACTTACTCAACTGACAATATACAAATCATTTGCTCATATCTCGTCATATGATATAATTAGATATATAGGTAAAATATTAAACTTTTAAGAAATAGAAATACCTGTATAATAACATGAAGTCAATGATCAAGATAGCATAATTTGGTTTGAAAAATTATGTCTTCCGTGCAACTTGCCTAATAAGAATCCACTTGAAGCTTTCAACTTCTCCATATGATATTTTATTTTACAAGTTATTGCAAAGAGTGATTAAGACACTACTAGAACATGTTTAAATTATTTGATTCATGAATCAATTCAATGTATTAATTTTTTAGCTGAATCTAAAACTAATTTTAAATTGATTTCGTTCATTGCTAACCTTAAAGAAGACGTAAGTGTGAACATTGTGAACTTATTTATTAGAGATGAATCTCTTCCTCTTTACACACTTTCACATGATGGTAAATTTCTTATGGTTGTGAAAATAACATTTAGTTCACAAACTCAAGATGATAGTCAACATTAAACTAAAGAAAACACTTACCAAATGGTTGAACTTGTGTAAACATAAATTATTCAATAGAATCTAAATTTAAATCCTAATTAAAACAGTCTTTGATCAAACTTTATTTATCTTATGACTAAACTCATAATTATTAATACAGTATTATACAATTCTTAAAATTACAAAGTGAAATAAAATGCTCTAGTACATTTGAATTACTATCCACTTATCATGCTACACTCAAATAATTATCTACTTATCATTGAATATGAATCATACTAGACAAATATGATAAGTTTATTTAGGAAACATACCAACATTTTGTTGATGTTTGAAAGTGTCTTAAAGTTTTAACTACAAGCAGCCATACCAGTGTAGTTTACACTTGCATCATTTGTATTACATTTGAGCAAATCAGAATATATTAATTTTTTAATTCTAAAAAAAATATTATTATAAAAGTCATTTTTATAAATTATATTTAAATTTAATTCATATACATCATATTTTTGAACTATACTATCTTCTTTCCATGAATCATTTGTGATAGTATATAAACATTGAGTTAAATTTTTACCCAAAAGAATAAAAATGATGAAAGTTACAACAACTACCTTGTGCTGTTTCAAACCCTTCTCTTCTTCACACTCTTACCCTTTTTCTCCATCTTCCATTAACCAAACCCTTTTTCCCTCTTTCTCTTCTTCATCTACTTTTCCCACGTGCTCACTCACGTGGGATGATGTTTTTCACATTTCTCAATTTCAACAACAGGACCCTTCTTATCTCCAAGGTTACTTCCACAAAGTTCAACTCTGCAATCGTGGTTTTGTGAGTTTTTTACTTATCTTTGAATTGTGTTTGGCTATGCGGTGAAAAAAATTGATTTTTAATTAATTGATTACGTATAATTTGATTTTGATTAAAAGTGAATTGTAAATTAAGTAATTTATGTTTGGATATATTGGTGTAAAAGTGAATTCAGCAGCAAATTCAAGGTTAAATATCAATTCTAGAGATAATAGGTACAAATTATAGCTTTATGTAATTAATTTTGGAGGGAAAATCAATTCTACTGGAAAAAAATCAAACATTTCAATTCTACAGGAACTTCATTTTGTTTGGATTTTGCAATGGAGAAAACAATTGATGAAACAAAGAAAAGTTCTTATCTTTACTATTGTACCTTTTCCTTTGTTGATTGAGAATGGTGAATCATATTCAATTTTTTTCATAGACTTTACCTTTTCATTTGTGCATCAACTCATTTTTTTCCAATAAAGTTTTAATCTTTAGAAATGTAGGCTAAAATACACTTGTGGTCTCAAGTTATTTTTAGGTTGCACTTTGACCCCTTAAATTTTGTTGTCATTTTAATAGGTACAAACATTAGGTATTTTGGTCCCTTAAGTTACAATGTTAGACACTATTAGAAAAGACCTAAGTGTATAATGTTTGTAACTTAAGAGACTAAAATGTTTAATGTTTGTAACTTAAGGGATTAAAATAAAACGGAAACAAGTTGAGGGAACAAAGTGGCTAATGTTTGTAACTTAAAGAATCAAAATGAAACAAACAAAACTTAAGGGACCAAAAGTGTAATTTAACCTTAACGTTATTATTGAAATTTGGGTCACTCTAATTTTGAAGCCAAGGATCAACTTTTTTGTTTGTTCTGTTTATTGTAATTTATTGGGCAGTGATCACGACTCCGACAAACTTGAATTTACCTTTTTACTCAGACTGTTGTTGAGTTTGGAATTGCTTTTAGGACAAAGAATTGCTTTCTCTATATGATGTATAGTTATTAACTGCATAGTCGGATGCTATGAAGCACTTACACAAACATAGACATGTCAACATTGATAATAATTTGAAAGAGTGGAAATAATTGAATGCAACTATATGTGTTGATGTCAAGGACCCAACACATAATGAATTACTCAGCTCCAAGAAACTTGAAATATGGCACAAAGCAAATTGTTTCCCATACAAATGAAATCAAAATACTGAATAGTTGTTTTAGAAAACATTTCATTTGAATTCAATACACTGGTGTCGAATAGTCAAATAGCGGTTAAGCACTACTTTAGCAATATAGTATAGCGAAACTGTAACAGACTGCTATTGTTCTGCAATATGTGGTTCAGTGCAAAGTATTGTCAAATAGCAGTTATATCACAATAGTCTAGTGAAATTTGAAAAATCTTTATTTTCTGCAGTCCGCGATAGATAAAACTGATTAAGTAGACTTAGCTAGTTTCTAGTCTAACAGTAAGAGATAAGCATCACGTTCGGTGTTCACTAGGAAATTCTCCAACCAGTCCATGCATACAAGTTTCAGCTTTTGATAACAAAGATTCTTTCTATGCAAGTGCTTTGGATACCTCAAATGATATTGATGTAGTTCAAGTTCATATCCAGAATTTGATTTGATATTATGATTTTAAAAGCACATAAATTATTAAATTTGAATGATATCATATCTTACATCTATGATTGGATCACTTATCTACAAAAATAGTTATTTCAATCGAACAAATTATAAGTAAACATAAAATTGCTCAAAAACTAAAATTGACAGCGGGTGTAAAGTTAACTTTCCTTTGTAAGCAGACTGAGTTATTGAGTTTGGAATTGCTTGTAGGACAAACAATCTGAATTCCTTCCATTTGTCATTGAGGGCCACAATGCTGGATTCATTCACAATAGGTAAAATTTACTCCAATTCTTCAATTTTCTTAAAAGATGCTTGTGTCATAGTGTTTGGCTATTCATAAATGTTTCATTTATTAACCTTGTAAGACTATAGCTGAATCAAATCTTTACCTTGCTCTGGTTTACTATATGAAATGAAGTTTTGCTGCATTTGCATCTAGGCCAAATTGGCCAATGATAATTGAATGTTTATTGGTTAAACTATGAATTTTTTCAGGTTTGTTGATCATTTGAGAGGCTTTAGCGATGTGTTCGTTTTTCCCAAAGAAGGACCCTTTGGTCACTGTGTTTCGTTGCATCCATTACTTAAGACAGCTGAGGAAAGAACCAGCGCAGTCGGCTATGTAATAGAGCACTTGGGAGAGGAACATATTCCAGGTATACGGAATGAGGTATTAGTTATGATAAGTTTACAATATGTTAGATTTCATCATTCTATTCTATGTTTTTATAATACCTAAGTACATAACCTATGTTTTTGTTTATGTTTTAACAGCTATACCCTGTGAAATCATCTTTTGACAAACCCGTTTTCTTTTCACTAGAACGTGCGGCGGCTCCTTATTTTGGCATTAAGGTATGTGAAAAAATATACTCTGATTAATCCACATTGTATCCTTAAAGCTCAATTTTTTGTCTTAGCCTTCCGGTTTCTAGATGTAAAGGCCTTGGCAATCTAGAGTTTAGATAGAAGGTAAGTAAAGTATGGTCAAAGATTGTTCCAGGAAGGGTTCGAACTCAAGTTCTCCTGATCAATTCGACCTTAACTGAAGCTTATTAACCACTTGAGTTCAACCTCTTGATTTCTTAAAGCTCTTGTTTGTTATAACTTATCATCGATAACCTTCTTTTTTCTTCTGATTGAAGAATAGGCTTATGGAGTCCATATGAATGGCTTTGTTGAGGTAGATGGGCAGAAGCACCTATGGATAGGGAAGAGAAGTCAGTTGAAATCCACATATCCTGGAATGCTTGATCATCTAGTTGCAGGAGGACTGGTTTGTACTTTCATTTTTATCTGTCTGCAGTGTTGATAATGTGCAACAACTGAAGTGATGAAATTAATATCAGCAGATTAGAACACTTTAATATCAAGTGTTTTCTTTATTAGGTTAATATGTATTATCATCTCAAGTTTCTGGTTTTATTGCTATCATTGCAGCCGCATGGAATTGATTGTCAGGAAAATGTTATAAAGGAATGTGAGGAGGAAGCTGGAATTCCAAGGTCCATCTCTATTAAGTAAGTTTACAACTACCACACCCTCATCCTTCTCCTTTAGTGCACAAATTTTGATTTTTCTTCTAGGATGGTGAACTAATCTATGTAGCACTGACATTTCAAATTGAAGGTGTGTTTGGTGTTACAATGACTTGTGTAGTTATATTCAATTCTGTCAAATTATTACCAGTGTCAATGTGTGTGTGTTAGTACTTCATAGGAGCTAACTGAACTTCATAGGAGCTATTCAATAGACCATTATTTTCCAACCAATTTGCTGAAATGAAAACTGATAGAACTCGGGAATTCAAGAAAACAAAATGCATATTATTGATTGTAAAAGGTTGAGCTTAGAGCTCTACAATGGTGGAAAACAGAAAAAGATAATCCAGAGCATAACTGCTCCTAACTAGAGAATTTCTTCTCCTAACTATTTTTCTAACAACTTTCTGAATGCCTTCCCTACTCTCCTCCCCTCTCTCTTATAACAGATTTCCCTAGAATTCAGGAACAATCATAACTAACTAACACTTTAAAATCCTATTGGGCTAAGCCCAAATCCAGTATCCTATCAAAAACTCATTTAAAGGTCCCTTCTTTGCTGTTCTTGCAGAGCTAAACCTGTTGGTGTTGTGTCCTATATGGACATCGACGGGTATAGATACAAGAGAGATGTTCTATTCTGCTATGATTTGATACTTCCTCAAAGTTTTGTGCCAAAAAATGAAGATGGAGAAGTTGAAAGCTTCAAGTTAATCCCTGTTGAGCAAGTTGCAGAAGTCATACGCAAGACACAATTCTTCAAACCAAATTGCGCTATTGTGATCATTGACTTCCTGTTTCGACATGGGTATTTCCTTCTTTGTCAACATCATTTCATACATTTCCCTCCCTATTTTTAGAGCTATATGGTATTTACTACTTATGAAAATACATTTTTGAATAGTGTGCTACTCAATGCTGTTAAATAGCTGTACCGTAGCTCTATAGTATAACGAAATTTTAATAAGTCGCTATTGTCTGCGATACACTAATTAGTACAAATGTTGTCAAATAACAGATATAGCAGCACTATAGCATTGTTGTGTAGCAAAATTCAAATAAACTGTCTTTTTTCACTATCAGCGATTGACAACACCTGTGCTTTTGGGAACTCATGGTGTATTCCTTTCGCAGTGTTTATAGTGGAATTGAAATTTCACGGCTTTGTGAGTATGTATATAGGAAACATATATTGCAATAGTACATCATACAAAGTAACAAAAGTGAATTTCTTTTGCATTTGTTTTCATATTCACGGCAGGGTGCAAAGTGAAACCTTAATGATTATATGTTCTGATATTGCAGATACATAGTTCCTGAAAATCATGGATATTTGGATCTCTTAAGAAGCTTAAGAATAGGAGATTGCTCCTGATACACAAAGCATCGTGACTATTCATTGAACCAAACATTCTTATTTTGTCGAGTATCTTGGTTGTTGTTGTTCTTTCTCTATAATCTATACTGATGCAGTTAGATTGCATTTATTTATTTATTTTTCACTTTTTTGTTTCCAAGCGTTGTTGAAATGGAATTTCATTGGAACGGTATGTGTTCAAATAATTATTTCTTGCAAAATCTTCGACATAGATTTCATGAAGTGAAAATTTCTGCAGTCGGATATTACAGTTGCAAACATTTCAATAAAACAGTAAATTGTGGTCCAAAAGCCAAATTCATGTGTAACGTGAAGTTTGAAAAAATTAGGATTCACCACCCCCAGTGTACTTGTTCTGTATACCAAAAAGCTCGTGACAGGAAGAAGTGTTAAAATCGAGTTTAACCCATTTCAAATTTGATTTTGATAAAATTCAAGTGTTTTGATTAGTAATAGATGATTTCAAATTATGTCCATTTTATCAGTAAAAAAATGATAATTTTATAAAACTTCATGGAAATCAGTTTAATAGTTTAGGGATTGGTTGGTAGCTTTTAAAAGAATAATGACTAATTTGGAGACAGAATGATAGTTCAATGACGAAATGCACAGTTTGTTCATTTAAACTGTGCATGAATGACAACTGATTCCCCTTGAGAATAATCAATTCTAAAACCCAAATAAATATACATAAATTGAATAAAATTTAAAACAATTATACCTATAAACACTACATGGGAGACAAGCTGCTTGATTCTCATAAACCACAATCAAGTTGATTAAGCAGAACAACCCTCTTTGGTTTCATATACAATTGTGCATTACATCACTAATCTTTGTCACTTGTAATGGAGTATATTTGAGGTAATTTCAATTTTAAGGATTTCCGTGTCAAAATTTTACAATAACCAAGACTAAGTTTAAAGGATTTCCATGTGATCATTTTACAAGAACCAAGACTATGCAATAAACAAGGCACAAGTGTACACGCAAAACATGGCATAAAGTGATTACCAGAAAAATCTCTAACACACTGAATGCCAACTCAAAATGAATAGTCCTTCAAATCAGATTTTGATTCAACCAATTCCAAATCTGCCATGCACTCTTCTTCAGTGAGTGGAGGGAGTTGCCTTGTTTTACGCTTCATATTGTGCTTGTGCCACTCACTCTTGTGGTGTTCCCTGTACAACTTAGCATCTTCAAAAGAAACATCACATGTGTTGCATTTGTTTTGCTTTGGTTGATGTGCCTCAGTAGGCTTAGTTACAGACGAAATTGTTTGCTTTTGAAGTTTATCATTCAGCTCAAGCACTGATTCAGGAGTTGATTTGGGCAATGGTGCAGGCATATCTTCATGATCATTATATTGATCCACTTGGGTATCCCCATCCACATAAAGAGAGTGGGCAAGAACTTCAAATCTTCCATGCATCTTATTCATAACAAAGTCATGACAATCCTTATACAGACCAGGTTCCAATTCAAAAACCTGCAACCCAATTAGAAATCAATATCATTTCCCCTTAACATGTTGCAGAATCAATATTAAGCATATACATATACTGATATACATATATGCATACATACCAGACACAACTTTTACATTTTCAACTGTTGACTGTAAACAGGGAACACCAGTAATAATAACATTTGAAATGGAAGAATCATGGAACATTATTAGAAATGGACTTTCCATAAGCACTTTTATGGTTATTTTGTTGCAATGAGGGGTGAAATCTATTAATGAATCTGAATTCTGCATGGATTATTTAGTACTTTTCTTTGTTATGCAGATTGAACTTTGGCCACAACTTACATAAAACAGAAAATGCATGTCTAATATCATCAGACGTGATCAGTTAACAGCAACAAATGAATATTTGGTCATGTTAGTTCTAGTTTTATTTTTACCAATGAGCATTTTCTCAAACTTTTATACAATAATCGCATAAAATGCGGTAAAAGAAAGTTGCCCTTTAAATCATCAACCATCACATATTAACAATGCTTCTAGAACAGAAAACCCAGTCTTGCTAAACCGAAAATGAAATGGAACCCTGAAATAAAGTAGTTCACAACTAACTAAACAACACAAAGAACTTACCACAGATAACTGAGCACCAGTTCCTTCATTAGAAATAACAGTTGCCTTCCACTCACTCAGCTTTTCTAAAAGGGCAGGTACTTGCTCCTCAGAGGCAGCAGCACGTACCCTCAATGGACACCGCTTTATAGGGAAGTGCTTCTGAAGCTCCTGAATCAACTCCAGAGCCTATAATATAACTTTCATTTCATTAGTTGAATTATCATCAAATTGCCATAACAGTTATATGAGACAATCATTATGTTTATATAGAATTATTTAGAATGACTGGAAGAGAGACCTGCTTCTTTGATGTGCTGTTTGGATCAACTGCAAAATGGATATCCCTCATGAGACGTTCAATCATGCTGATAGTGTAAGGGCGCTTAGTTTCGGGATTAAAAGTCTTGTGCATCACAATGGTGGCAATGTCCCTAAACTGACTAGACAGCATTGACTCCCTCTCTTTCCCAGCAACCTGAAGTTCCCCTTTCTTTAAAATCTGCAACAGAAAACCATTTCATAACATTCACATACATGTCTTCAACAAACAGTAAAAGAACTAAGTGTTATACACATATACCTTGTTCGATAAACAGTTTAGAATTAATTTCTAACTTCAACGAACATAACAACTCAAATAATTAGACATGTGATTCTTCAATAATGAAAAAGTAATGCGGTTAAACTGTTGTGATACAAGTCATAAGTTGTTTTCAAAATCTATACTGAAAAGAGCTTACTTAAATAAACTGAACACATCTTATGAATATGTCGTAAATTATACTTACACGTGTTTATATATTAGATAAACTCAAATAAGTTGTAAACAAACCCTTCCAAACACACTCACTTAGGGTGTATTTGGGTAAACAAATTAAGTAAGCACTTATTTATTAAACATTTATCAAATATATGCTGATGTATAATCGATTTCTATAATCAAAGACAAACTGTGAATAAACTATTATCATATAAAGTTGTATGAGGTTTCCACAAGCTATCCTAAATAGCTCATTAAGAAAAGATGAGATAAGCTTATAGACATTATCGTAAGCTACTATTTTCATAAGTTCTCTTAAACAATATGACAATACTTATCCAAATAAGCTATTCATAACCCAACCCAAATGCATGAGAGAAACATTAAGTGTATGTTTTGTTCCACTTTTGAGGGAGTCAAAATCAATTTTGGAGGTGCAAAATTGATTTTGACCTGTTTGGGTGTTATCAAGTAGAATTGACTTTGCCTCCATATTTGATTCTAGCTTGAAGCTTAGCTAAGATTTGTAGCTTTTAAGTCCAAATGTGATTTTTACACTGAAATTTTTAATTCAACTCAATTTTACCTAAATATATGCAAACATGAATCACATTACATTTAACTCACTTTAACCTAAAATCAATTCATTCAAAATCAATTTGAATCACCGCAAAACCAAACACACACTAAAACTAATTTCAACTTTGTGTTAATAATTATTTGCATGATTTATGTAAATAATTCATTTCCTATGCATATTAAAAAGTATGTATGACTGTATAAACAACTAGTGTATAATTGATTAAGTTGTTGCAGTAACCTCTAAGCATATACTGGAATGATCATCTGTACCAAAAGCAGCATTTAAATCCTTAGACTTAGCAAGAACACCTTTGGAAACGTTGGAATAAACGGTGTGAGACTGCAACACTTCATCAATATCCTTTTCTCTGTTAATCATCATCAATTAATTGCTTATTAACATTACATAATCATAATTGAAAATTGAAAAATTAGGTATAAATAAAATAGAATTGATGAAAGAAATAAGAGATTATTATTAAACATACACGCCGGAACGCCACGAAAGGACGGTGTTAGGGTAACAAGCGATTTCGAAGCGCATTCCATGCTTCTTGAGACGAACAACTGCGACATTTGTTAATCTCTTTTGACCTACAGGTTGAACCAACGATCTCGACATTTCTGGATTTTAATCTCTTTTTATCTTCTTTGATACTTGGAAGTTTCTGATATGTTGTTTCGCTTTGAAATTACAATTGATTGTTCACACGAATTGAAAATTAAGGTTAAGAAGAGAAGTACCGTATATATATAGAGAGAGACAGACAGACAGAGAGAGAGAAAGAGAGAGAGAGACAGAGACAGAGACAGAGAGAAGTTGCTCTGAACGCGCGGCGGGGAGGTCGAAGCGGTGGCGGAGTAGCTAGGGTTTGCGGGAATGGAGATACTTTCTTATTTTTCTACGCGAATTTCGTTTGATCTTAATCGAAAATATAACTAAAATAAGTTTTAAATTTAAATTGTTCCATGTTGATTGAATGGTCTCGATGTTCCAATCACTCAAATGCATGTTTACTAACATGATCCTATTGAATTAGAATTAAGATTTGAATATAATTAAAATAAATTTTGACGGATTGAATTATGATTGTTTGAATTTTTTAAACAAAGTGTATAATTCTTAAATATTATGATTCAAAATATTACAATATTATGATAATAATAATGAAAATAAAAATAGATTATTAATCTACTTTTTATATGATTAAAATATTGTTAATAGAAATGATAACAATAAAAATATTGCATATAAGTGCACCGTTTATCAAAATGCAAATAAATTATTATTCTCTATATACATCATTGGAGATTATATTGATAGCATTACGATTACGATAAATGTTTTGATTTTAAATATATGAAATTGAATTTTATGAGAGTATTTTTAATTTTAACAAATAACAAAAAAGTGTATTGAGAATATTGTGTTAAAGTGTATTGTAACAATTTATCTTTAATGATTGCTTAAAATTTATTGAATCTTGTGAAATCTTATAAATCCCTTAAAAAAATTCAAATCCTATAAATTCTTATGATAAAAATCATTTAAAATTTAAATTACAAATCTTAATATAGTCTTTTAAAATTTACATGATATTTTTTATGCAAAAAATGTCATTTAAAGTTGTAATTCATTACAACTCTCTAATTTAGTACTTCATTTGTCTCATAATACACATCGTTTAATATTTTTACAGACATATTAAAAAGAATATAATAATTACAAAAACTAAAAAAATTAATTTTCTTTATTATAAGGATGCTTTTCACTATCATTAATATGAAGTACAATAATATTTATAAAAATTGAAGGGTAATATAGAGAAAAAAAATTAAAGTTGTATTAAAATTTGAGAATAACATTTATTTTAAGACAAATTTTGTTTGCTAAAGTGACACTCATTGTGAGATGGAGAGAGTAATTATTTAAAAATAAAAAAATTATATATCATCCGTTTAAATCACGTTTACACCGACACTTAATAATTGTAACTATCATTGTAAAATAACCACCAAATCCACAACTTATGTTGACAATTAGTGTAAAATTTACATGAACACCATATGCTCATTAAATCCTATTATTTTTTGCCTTTAATTCTTTAAGTTTGTCCCAGTTCTCGAATATATGTTTTTTCTTTCGTATTTGATCCTTTATGTTACTTTTTTTGTGTGCAATGCAACTTTAAAGTTATTCTCCATTAATAATAATACATTTTTTGAGTACTTTGTTAAAATAAATGTCACGTGTCCGTTATTTTTTATGTGTAACATTGATGAGACTAAGTGGTTAACCATTACACTTTTTTCTTTAAGATAATAATTATTTTTTTCTCAAATAAAGAAATTAAGGTTATTCATTTGTGCATAGAAATATAATTAGGAAAAATAATGTAGGTTTATGTGTCGATTCTCAAAGAAGGAGGAATTAGGGTTCCATTGAAAAGGAGTTTCGCCAACAAGCGTCATTCTTACTAAGAAATGTTTTAGCTTAGCTTGTTGATGATCATTTGTGAAAATTTTCCCCTTCTCTTCTAGTCATTATTTTCACGTGGTCGTAGTATGTGTTTGTTTTTATTTAAAGAGTAGTGGTGGAAGTTACCTCATATTTAATGTGTAATGTGTAAAGGTTAACTATACGTGGTCTCTCATACATTGTTTGTTGGGTTATCAATACTCGTGTTTGATATTTTTTTAAACACATATAGTTTTTAGTCAAATGAGTATTGGGTTGTGTTTGATAGGATGTACAATGGATGTTTTTTACGTTAACTTCCATCATGGAAATTTGATGTTAATAGATTGAGCTACTTTGAGATTCTTGGGTTGGCTAAAAAGATTGGTCATCCTTCTAATATTGGGTGTGATATGAGTTTGGTGGCAAATTGAAGTTGTTGAAGGTTGACTTTGGTGAAATTGAAATGGTGGATTCGGCCAGGACTAAAGGGAATGCCATTTGTATCTAGTCCATCCTGTTTCCCAACTTGAAATTGTTGACAATTTAAATGACTATGAGAAGCAATATGGTGATGAGAAGGAAACTATTGAATAAGAGCAAGAATGTGTAGATATTGTTTATAGTGCTTTAAACTTGACATTTGAAGATTTTGATGATGAGTTAATTGTAAATGATGATATTGATGAGGTATAAATTAATCTGACAAATGAGTTTAGATCCAAACTGTTTTTGAAGTTGAAGCTTAAACTCGTGTAATTTTTTAGATCCAAACTAGTGTGGCAAATGTGGGCATCTGGTATTTTTTTTTAGGACTCAAACTGAAAAAAAAACTGATGGTGCAAAGAAGAAGAATAAAATTGGTAGGGAAAAAAAGTTATAGTAAGTGTTAACCAAATAGAGCTGGAGGCCCATACTGAGGAGGAAGATTGTGCTTCATGTGGCAAAGATATTGACCAAAAAAAATGTGGCAAAGATGAACTTCTAATTGGGACAAAGAGAAAGATAAGGAAAATTAATTACTTGTCATTTTCACTCATTGAAATATCACTTGGTGACTAGACTAGCTTGCTAGATGAGCTAATCTTAAATTCATATGTTGTTTGCCACTGCAAGGTTTTTCCAGGTGACGAATCCTCTTGGCTAGACGAAAATTTAAATTTTCAACATTGAATTTAGAGAATGCATATCATTGTCTGACGACTCGAGCATCTCATCAAGCGATGTTGTTATTTGACCTGCAATATTTAAGCCAAACTTTCCATCAGTAATAGGGTTCTAGCATTTTTGAAGCTAAGGAGTCATATTGAGGCACCAAGAGAGCTTGAAATTGAAGACTTCAACCTAGAAAATTGGATTTAGACTTTCATTATTGTCCTTTCATGAGTAATACTTTCATCTCATTTACTTTAATTTGTTCAAAATGAGTGGCTAACCTCTCTATTGTTAAGATAAAAACCTTTAGTGTTTGATTTCTTATTTAGTTAATTGAATTATTTTTTTCATATTTGTGTTTAATGTTATTTATCGATTGACCACCTTTAGATTAATTTATTATTTGTATTTTGAAACGAAATTGGATTGTATGAATGCTAAAGATGAAAAATTCATGATTTTGTACTCTAGGAATATATGCAGACGCATGAAACCAATTTAGATATTTGTAGAGGACATATATTAATACTAAAATTCTTGCTCGTTTATGTTTAATGCTAATTTTAAATTCACTAAAGAATTAGAGATTATCTTGGGATTAAAAGTTTTTCCATTAAGAAATTAGAACAACAATAACAAAGAGAATTCAATAACAATTTAATAAAGGATTTCAACAATTGGAATTAAATTAGTAGTTAAATGTTGACTTTGAAGTGAAACGCATCCCCCTGACTCTTTTATCATTATAAAATTCAATATCTTTACTCCTGTCAATTCGATAATTATTTAATTAAATCATAATATTTTGTTCAATTAAGTAACTAAAACATAATTCATTAGTATAACACAACATTTGTGTTCGAATCGCAATCTTACATTTTTAGTATTATTTACAACAATTCAATACATTTATTGAAATTGCAATCAATAGAGAAATATGATGATGAATACTATACAGAAAGAATTATAAATAGATAAAGATAGTCATTCAGGTAACAACAGTGAAGATGAACTCCCCCCATTTGTTAAGCCAAAAAATATGGATGATTTCAAGTTGGCATTGGAATACAAATTCTCAACCAATGATAAATGTAAAGATGTTGTCATAAGCTATGTTGTAGATAATGGAAGGAATTTGAAGTTTTAAAAAGAATGAAAAACTAGAGTTAGAGTTGGTTGCAAGTATAAGGTAAACTTCATGAGTTCTAAATGACTTGAGAACAAGTTGCTCTTTACTATTAAGGAGAATCAAAATATAAAGTTGATTGACATTTGTAACAAGACTTATTATGGAGAATCATAATTCACACAGAACACCTAAAATCTCAAGGACGATCCTGCTCATTTGAACCATGAACTTGCGACTATGGCTTCCTTTAGAGAGGAATATGAAACTCGTTTTTCATGAGTAAGTGATCAAATAAACAAAATGAAAATGGAGAGGAAATTTACAAATTGAAGAAGAGAACTTGAATATGGTGATTAATAGAAGTCCACGTGGCAAATGTCATGTAGACAATTTTTTAAGGACTTGACAATTATTGTTCTATTAAATTATGTTTTTATTATAATTTTTTATTTAAATTATATTATAATTTGGATTTAGGAATTTTATTTAAATTAGATTTAAATTATATTATCTCCAAATTTTCCTCAATCAAAAATTGAGAATCATTATTCTTTTATAATCCACAACAATCTCATTTTTCTTTTTAATTCACAGACAAATTGTTTAATCCCAAAAATATTTGAAGTTTTTTAGAAGATGGCCTATAGATAAATTTGGGGTAAACCTATGTTTAAAGTAGTCGAGTGCATGGTCACTTGAACAAAATTTAGTTTAAGTCAATATAGCGGAGTTTTTCTTAATCTTAAAAGAGTTTATTTGAGTGTTTATACATCAAGAAAGACTTAATGTTAATGCAAATGGAAAACCCAATCTCGATACCCATAATCTTTCATAAATTAATAAAAATAAAATAAGAAAAAAAGAAGATAAGAATGACAACTATTTTTCAAAAAGGACGACTAGAAGGGAGTAAAGACACACAATGGCACAACAAAAACAACAATAAAATGTGGGAATTTTAGGCGAGCAGTGGTAAATCACAATCTTAAACATGACAACACAAGTTTAGCTGAATAAAGATAGTTGGATAACATTTTATATAAATTTAACTTGTAAAAAAAATATTTTAGACACACCTCTAACAATAAAAACTTATTTTATTTATATTTTAATGTCCATCGCATGATTTAACACTCTTAGGAGTAGTTCAGGAACCTACAATCAAGGTACTTAATTTCTACCTTGGTATAATCATTTAGAGTAAAAGAAATCATGTTTTCTTGAGTTTTTCTCCTCCCAAACAACTTGATCCTCTTCCATGTCTATAATTGTTGATTTTTTGGAATATTTCTAGGACAATAAGGTTGTTTATGGTGGTGTCTTTGCATCTAAAAAAAAATATCGAATTTCATGAAATTGAAAAATGTAGTTTTTACACATGAGTTTGAGCCACCAAGACCTAGGTTGTATACCCACAATGTTTGAGATAATTTTGTTGCATACCCTCAAATGGAGAAGAAAAGTTCACAACATTTTATATTTGTAAAAATTTATGAATTTTTTAACATAATAGCCTTAATCCTAATCATAATTAATATAATTTAAATAATAAATAATTAACAAAACAGAAATGTAGTTCATGTGGCACTTGCCACATGGACTTTTGCTAAACATTTAGGTATGATTTAACAACATGACATAAAATGCTGACAGAAAATATTATGAAGTCTGAATTCATAATGAATTACTATAAGAACTAAAAAAAAGTTAAAAAAAAATTAAAAACTAAAAATATATTTAACTCATATATATGTAATTCAAATCCACGAATCAAGCAGCAATACCTCACTATAGTGTCTTGGAACTTGTTTGCTTATAAAGGTGGTTTGAAATTGAGACATTGTTTTTCGGATAAATACTCAAATTCTCAATTTATTTTGTTGACATTTATGTAGTGTGTATTAAACTTTTTAGGTTGAGTGTCCCTTATACTCTTTTTAATTGTATAAATTTATAAAAAATATAAGACTTATTTGAGAAATTTGTGAGTAAACATATGAATCAAACACCTCATTCTTAAACACAACCAATCAAAAAATTAAACCTAATAAAATAAACACAAAAGAGTCAACTTATTAAATCAAGAAAAAGAAGAAAAAAAACATATTTTGTATGTTATCTTTTTATATATTCCTTTTATACACTCACCCTCATTTCTCACATCTTCTCTTCCTCATAATACTATCTCATTGTTTGCAACTTCAAAACATCTCTCACCAATCACTAACAACTCATCTTTTCTAGCAAGTAGTGATTTCATGGTGGGTTTTCATTATCACCACTTCCTTGTTATACTATTTAAACTAATTTATAACAAATTGTTATGAAAAAACTTAAAAATATTACACGAAAAATTAGTATATGATTTTCGGCTAAAAGAACCTAGGACAGCAACAAAACAAAAAATTACATGAAATTACAATATTCTAATAGAGGCAAAAATGCGAGGAGAAATATGATATAGTGAACAGTGTGAGATCTCTCTCAATTTTTTATAATTAATTTAATTTTTTTTTTCTTTTTATTTTACAAGTTGTTTTCTCTTTTACTTTATGTTTATTTTAGTAGTTGTATTTTTTTTTATTGATTGTGCTTAGGAGGGGTTTGAATTTGTACTTTAATTACCTTTCTACTTTCAAAATTATTTATTTGAGGATTTAAAAAGTAATTAAAGATGGTCAACAACATTAAATTTGGGAACAAATAAATAAAATATATAATTAAAAAGTTTATTATTTATAATATTTTTTAATGACAAATCCAAAGTTGGGGTGAATGCATATATGTTCATATTTTTCTTTTCCTTTGTAAAATGTGGATGTGTGTGAATTCTAATTCTTATAGATTTTTTTGTCATGTATTTCAGAGTATTTTTCAGCATATATTTGCATAAGCAAGTTCATACAAAGGAGAAGCAAGGTGTCCATAAATTTCAAGTCGACATTGTGAAAATTTAAGAGGTGAGTTAGTTACATAAACAATAAATATTTTACTCTTCTTAATTTTCACTCTTATTTGCTAATTACACCCCCTTTGTTTTTCTATCCAATATTTGTCTCTTAATTCTTCTTCTTTTATTTTTTATTTGTAGATTGTTTCAATTTGATCACATAAATAACAATGGAGAATAAGAGGTGGTTGAACATAGTAGTTGATGGCAACAAAGCTTTGGAGAAATATTGGATTGACATTGTTTCAAACTATCTTGAGAAAATTGTCAGGTTTGATTATTTATATAATCTTTGTATCATAATATTAAAAAAAAAAAAATTGGTAACATGCACACACACATATTATACATATACTTTCACACATAGAATAGTGGTAAAAAAAAAAAAGAGGAGAATTGTGGTATACTTTCACACATATGATGATATAAATTAAACTCTCTCATTCAAGAAGGAAAATTTAGCAAAAAGTTATACTAAATATTTTTTTTTTTAAAAAAAGTAAAGTTATACTAAATGGTAAAGTCTAACATATGACGTATGTGTCTTCAATGGATATTGGAGTTTTCTGAAAACTAATATATGTAACTATTATGATTAATTAAATCATTGAATATGCAATATTATTATTATTATTATTATAATTATTATTATTACTATTATTATTATTATTATTATGACTATTAAGACAATATTTTAACATGCTTATCAAAAAGAGAAAATCTTTTAATGTTTTTTTAAAACATTTAATGTTTATTGATTGTGAATATATTCATATATAGTTAAATGTGGTCAAAACTAAACCACAAAAGAGAAAAAATTTAAAGTACAAAAGTTAAAGTATAGTTTGACTATATTTTTATCATGTATTTTAATTCATTTATTTTTTAACAAAGGTATTTTGAATTTTTTAACTTTCAACTTTAAGTTAATTACCTTAATTTGAGTGTTGTAGATAAAATTTAAAATAGTAATTCCTCGTTGTGAAATGTTCTTGATCTAGAAGCTAGTATGACGCAAAGTTGACGTTATAAAAAATATTATGTTCTATACATATATTTGTAAATTGTGGTCAAAATTTTTTGAAAAAAAAGGGCTACTTTGCATCATATATGATTGCAAATTTTAACTTCATCTAACCATAATTTAGTTATTGTTTTTCTAGATGCAATGAATTCTATTTGTGGATAGAAATGTCTTGCAAATCAACAAAATTTGTTTCCCAATGTTGTTGAGATGCAAATTAATGCATATTATGCAAAGTTCTTTGGAATAAAGAAAAAGAACAAATTTGGTCGTCAAAGATTTGTGTTTATGCTTTAATTGCACCGAATACACATTTAAAATATAGTTGAGTCAACTTCATTGCAAAATTTTATATTTAATTGTTGAAATAATATGATATCACACTTTCAAATAACGAGAAAAGATTTTCTAACTTTAAGATTTAAGATGAAAAATTAAAATACCTGTTTTCAATATTATATTTATCATCTCACATTTTAATTTACATATTTTAAAGATAATATTTATTGAGATGAAATCTTCTTAATTTTTCAAAAGATATAAATAATTTAAAAGAGATATATATGCAAAATAGGAAATTAGCTGTATTTACTTTTGTAAATAACTTTATTTCTAATTCTTTCCATAAATGAAAATTTCAATTTATTTTGTAAAATAAAGAAAATTTTGACACTATCTTTCCAAATTTGAATCATTTTCACATCTAAAAAGAAATAGATAAATCAATTAGTATAATTTTAGATATATAAATTAAATGAATACATGTTTAAATTTTTGATTTTGCAGCATCCTTAATTAGGTGCTATTACTTGACTTTATTGTATTCTTTTAGCAAATCTTGCGTTTAATATTAATACCCAATTTTGCTTTTGAAAAGAAAAATTAATATTTTTTTACATAATACACGATTAAATGTTAATAAGTCAATCACATCTTATACATATAAAAATAGTGGAGTCCACTTTATTGTGGGACCCTATGTTGATTAATGAAAACATTACATTTTAAATAACGAGAATAAATTCTCCAACTTTAAGGAGAAAATGACATATGTATTTTTGTATTGTCATTATTATTTCCCATTTTAATTTACATCTTAAAAAAAATAGTATTTATTGAACTGAAATCTTCTTAATTTTTTAAAATAAATAAATAACTTTACTTTGGAGAGATATATGCGTAATAGGAAATTGGCTACACTCACTTTTGAAAATAACTTTGTATTTTTCTTTATTTTATAAATAATTTTTTTAATTTCTTTTAAAAAATAAAGAAATTTTCTTTAAAAGTTGGGATTATTTTTACATTTATAAAGAAGAGAACTCTATTATTATAGTTGTGTTATAGTTTGTGTATATAAAGTGAACATATTTTCAATTTTTTTGAGTATATAATACATATTTTATTTTAATTGTTTTGAAAACGAGTGTCAATATGTACATAAAACTATGATAATAGAGTTCTCTATTTTTTTTTTTAATAAATGGAGGGTATATAACCCCAACTTACATATATTTTACATATATTGGAGTTTACTTTACCGTGGAATCCTATATTCATTGTTGAAAAAAAAATGACAAATTATCTAATTTTTAAGAAAGGAAAAACTATTTTTTCTCTCTCATCTTTATCATTTCCATATTTTAATTTACACCTTTAAAATATGTTATCTTCATCCCACAATAAATGACTCTTTTGTAAAAAGAAACAATTATCTCAAAATAAATAATTTTTTCAATTTAACATTAATTTCTTGTTTCAATTGCACCCTATAATTAATAATACATATATAACTCATAAATCACTATTTTTTTTCTTTTGTATTAATGATAATTATGAATATATTGATAATTGATAAAGTAATCTAGTAAAAATAATATT
>JBBPBS010000693.1:1579321-1608861 GCA_037974835.1 Cicer judaicum
TTTTTATAAAAAAGTTTAGATAAATGAAGACTTTAAAGTCTTGTCACGACTAACATAAATTTTAAAGGATAGATAAATTTACAATGTCATCATTCAAACCTTAATAGTTGAACTCATGTTTTTGTTTGGTATGAATCAACTTTTACTAATTAGATCAACCTTTGTTGACTTTACACATTTTTAATATGCAGAAAGATATGTGTCACATTTAAAATATTTGTCTCATATTATTTATCATTTTAAATTATCAATGAAATATAAATTATTATTTTTTATTAATATATTTTTATTTAGTGCATCTAAACCCATCAAATTACTCCACTAACTGCTATTAATAAAAATATTTTTTTACTCAATTAATTAATAACTTTAGTAAATAAAATTCATTTTAACATACTCTCATTAATTTCTTTAATTTCTTAACAAATGTGCATAATATAAATAAATAAATAAACACTTAATATAAGATATAGCGAGTGATATTTATTTATACTTTATGTATGTCCAACTTGCTAATAGATATGATAATCACAAGTTAGTTAAGCCATATGACATGATCTAAATCTTACTATTAGTAGTAAATTCAACTACACTTAAAATAAATTTCACACCCAAAATAAAGTCTGTAATGATGCATTGATTTTTCATGAAAATCAATCACAGTGAATAGTTAATTTGATCATCAAAATTTAATCCAAAAAAAAAAAAACTTATCATCAAATATCTCTAATCACATGTTATAGTGAATGTTTAATGCAAGTAAATGCATTTAAATTTCGATTTAGTAGTACTCTATGATTCCATGTTATGAACCAACAATAAGTAGTAACATTATTGGCAATAACTTCAAAGTAAATTATTGATCAAAGTGATTAATCTTAACCAATAAAAAATTGTTAAGGCTCCCTTAGTTTATCTATCACTCTTCAACTAAGTTTATACATGATTGCAATGTGAATGTCTTATTTGGTTAATCTAAGATTTAAACATGTAATTATTAGCCAAATAAATTACTTATAATGTACATGTGTATCACTTTTCCCCTTGTTGATTATGCAGGTGTTTTGTTGGTGAAAACCAAGAACAGGTAATTTTTTAACTTGAATCAATATTCTTTTTTATTTTAAAAAACATTGTGAGTTATATGTTCTTTCTATTGTAAACTTGTATGAGTAACCAAATTCATTGTTCATCCTAATATCACTTATCCAAAACTTCACTAAAAATAAAATTAAGATACACAATCATATGTTAATTAGTTCTACCTCAATGTATTTTAATGAATATGTCCTGTTTTTTTTTATTTTTTAAAATGTCATGTATCACTTTCTCTCTACAGGAAAATTATCTTGGACTAGTATTTTATAATGCAAACTCTGAACTAGGTAATATTACTTCTATCTTTTGTTACTTTATTATGGTATATAAAATATACATGTCATTTTATTGAATATATATTATGAGTTTATATATGGTTTTGAAGTATAAATTAATCCTAATAAATAATTTTTTGTTTTATATTCAGTGGAAACAGGCTATGACATGCAATTTATAAATTGGACAAAAGATGTGAATAAATATATAGAAAATTTGTCACGTTTATCTTTCAATGGAAATGATTTAAATCAATCTAGCATGGCAGAAGGCCTAGCAGAGGCTCTAGTGGTATGTGAATGAATACACTTTTTTTTTTACTTCTCATTATTCAATTATTAATTTTACTATTATATATATATATATATATATATATAAATCAGATTATCTGTTGTAACTGTTAGTTACATCTGTCAACCGTTTGATTTAGATCGACGACTAAGATTGTTTGATATATTAAAATTAATTGTGTGATTTGAACGTCTGTTTTAAAACAATGATTGAGATTAACTACTGTGTGAAATTATGTTAGATTGATTTATATATGTGATCATAGGAAAAAATGGACATAGTTAAAACAATTTGAACATTGGTTTTATTTAATTAGATGTATCCAAAGCCATCAGATACAATGACAGCGAGAGAATACTACAATTCAGAAAGACATTGTATTCTAGTAGTTCCAGGTGACCCAGTTCCTAAGAGAATGGCAGTTTGTGTTCCAATGATTCAAAAAGCACAAGTTATTGGACAAAGATTACAAGCTTGTCAAGCTGATTTTCTTGAGGTGGCCCAAAAGTGTGTCCCGGTAATATACTATAACAACTTCGATTTGAATTCTCTATTGCAGCTCTATGTGATGTAGTAGTTGCAGAGCCGTTAAATTTAGGTGTAACATATGATAATTTTAGTTTACACTTAAATTCAACGGCTCTGTCGTTGTTACATGAATGCAACTGTTGGAAAAATTCATACACAATTTTTTTTAAATAAATCGTCAATTTATTCGTTGAAATTGTTGAGGTTAAACAATTTAGTTCTCGAAATTAAGAAAATTCTAAATATATTTATGAAATTGAAAATTCTTAATCACATAAGTCATTTGAAATTGAAACATATTTTAAAGACTAAATTGATCGAACTAATAAAATTTTCAATTTCATTAAATCATTTCAAAATTTCTTTAATTTCAAAGACTAAATCGTCCAACTCCTACACTTTCAAGAAATAAAAGTATATTTGTTTATTTATCTTTTTATTAGTCATATTGATTAAGTTCATGTTGTTATACACAGCTAGCTGTTTCTCTATCAGTAATAACTCCTAATCCAGTTCCAATTTTTGGAGCCATATTTAATTTGGTAAGTTATTATTCTCTCATATATATAATTATCTTTGTTGAATTGATATTTTATTTATGGCTTAGTACCCTATAAACTTTAAGATTAAGATTAAGATATAATTTAATGTATATGTGAGAATGAAACAGAACATATAGTGAGGATCTTCAATGATTTTATTTTCCTGTCTTGTAGGGAAATAATGTATTAACATTGTCAAATGCTCCCATCTCAAGTTACAGCACTGGTCAATTGACAATTTTATTGTCAAAAAACTTTAAAGAGGCACATAATGCACTTAAAGGAAAAAGAATAATGGAAATTCCTACAACAACAAGTGTAGAATCAATTAATGCACCCCCTGATTTCAAAATGCTCTCTAGAAATCTCCAAGGTAATATATTTCTCTTTATATTATAAAAAATTATGTGACATTAATATTGGAGAATAGTTTATTAACTAGTAATGTCTTGTGTCACAAGATATTGTTGTGAATGCATATAGCTAGATTCATTGATCTTTATGAGTTATTATTTATTAATCAGTATTATATAAGTGAAACCTAATCTCATCTTATAAATTTTTTAATTCAATTATAATAAAATTTTTATAAAGCATTTTCTTATTCTTCATTCTATTGGACTAAATATTTTCAGAAGAACACTTATCATCCTTACCATCTGAGGTGACAATTGGAGAAAAAATAAATACAGTTTCCAATGTTGCAACGCATGTAAATGTAATGTATCTCTTTTAAATTTATAATTTTTTTTATAAGCATTTGAATAACCTAAGTTTTTGTTTTCTACTGTTAATTATAATTTTTATACAACATATTGTTGTTCAGGAGACTGTAAACACATCACAACCTCTAGAGTCTCAAAGTTCGATTTTATCAAAATTCACAAATGAGGAGAATGTTGCATCCACTAGCATTCCCTTCCAAATAAATCTTTACGATGAAATAATAGCTGAACTTCGTGACGATAGAGATATTTTTACATCTAATAAAAGATCGAAAATATTTACATCGTTGGAAGAAGATGATGATCTAAAAGACCTTTTTGAACTTGATCAAAATTCATTTGATGGTATCAACCCTTCTTTTGGACAAGATCGAGAAGTATCAATCAAAAATCAAATTTCAAAGGAAGATATACAAGAGGTTGAAATTGAGTTTGAAGAAGCTTGGAATTGTGCTTCAAATAATAATTCAAACAATCAAACTTCCACCGATGAATTGACTCCAAGTTTACCTAAAGACGTACAAGCTTCGACATCGAATCCCGTCGAAGGATCTTCGACGAGACTAATTCAGGATCTAACAATGAACAAGATTGTACTAAATCCAATCCTTAAAGAAAACATTTTACAATCTACTTCATTAGTACCTCAACAACAAACATGGTATAATCCGCGCGGCACAAAGAACACATCAATATGGGATTCTCCACAGTTCTCAAGCAGAGTTTCTAATGAGAATTTTACTTATCTTAATGCAATGGGGAATTCAAATATGCAACTTCAACAAAACTCGTCAACAAGTCAATATCCAATATTTTCTGGTCAATTTGTTAGAGGGTCAATGGAAAACTTTTCAGGGCAATCTATAGGACAAAATTTTCAAGGGTATCAATATTTAAGGAATAATATGGCTCCATTTGATTGTTCAACTTATAGAGCAAGGACTTGGATCCGTCCTGCGACGAGCTTCACTTCGACATACCCGAGACCGATTTTGTATGTTCCGACCCTCAATGATTTTCAAGATTATGTGCATTCATGGGAGGTAAACTAGACTATGTCCATTATTTAAGAGAAAATTCATATATATTTTACGTGGATTTAGATTCTCTTTGTTTACAAAGTTGTTGATATATGATTCATGATTATATTAGACTTTGTATTTCAATCTTAACTTATAAAAATCAAAACATGATTTCTATGATTTTGATTAGACAATCCATATCACATAAAACATGTGATTTTTAAAAATATTAAACATTAATTACATGTCAAGTTAAAATTGTTGTTACTCGTAATTTTTTTTTCAAAGTGATTATGTTTGTGACTAAATATCTAATGTGTATATATTTGATATATACACAATACTAGCTTGATTTTTGAGTGTTTATGTTTTTATTCATTTCATTAGTATTATTTGGGTAAATGTTTTAATATCTTAAATTTATAGTTTTAGTTTTGATGGTGACAAAATAATTTCTCTTGTGTATTTAGGGATCTATAGTTGGAAAATTTTCTTCTAGTCGCATAACCATCATTAAAGCAAAGGTATGATATAATCTTTTTTGACCTAGAATATCTAGTTTATTTAACCATTCAACACTACAACAATATTTATTGAAATGTTGACATCAAAATGTATTAGCTTAAAATTTTCCTTGTTTATTTCCATATGAAACAGGCCTACAGAAAAGCAACAACACCTATCACGTAAGTGAATCCTTTATTGTATAATCCAAAATATTTAATTAATAAAGATTTAGCGTTACATTTCTCAAATCAACATGACTAATAGTTATTTATTAATTTCATTTTAATTAATAGTTATCAATATAGAAATTTAAGCTCATATTTAACTCTTTTGGTTACCTAAATTCAACGGCAAAATTGTTGCACAACACATATATGTTGTACAGGATTTATGTCTTGTTTGTATTAGATTTTTGTTACCATAAACAATATAAATAAAAATTTGGATCTTCTCTGATGTTTTCTGCCACTACAACCAAAGATCGACAATTAGATTTTTCGACCGTTGTATTAATTACTCAAAAATATCAATATCTTTATGATTTAATTAATCTAACAGTCGACATTTAATTAAATGATGGTTGACATTCGGGAGAATTTAAAATTAGTAGAAGAAAGAAATATTTTTTTATAAAATTATACAAAACAAAATTTTAATCTCAAGACTATACATGATAAAAAGTTTCAATTAATGTAACCATGAATCCATGATGCCAAAAATGTTTAGATGAACCTTTCAACAAATATTTACTAAGAAAATGAGTATTCTAAATGATAACTTTCCACATGAATTTAAGATAAGTTTTTCAGCCTAATACTTTTTTTTTTCTTCAAAACTATTCTCTATAAACAATTATAAATTTACTTATAAAAGTATTTATTTGTAAATTAAACTCAAAATTGTTTAATTTTTGTTGCATTTTTAGGCTTACTTTTCGGTGGACAAGTAGGTTGGAGATTAGTCACTTTGTACCACAAAAAGCTGTCAACCATACCAAGAAGTAAATTTTTTATTTCTTTTAAGCACAATGATGCCTATTTAAATTTATTTTACTATATTATAACTACTTACATATTCTAATAATGTTTAATTGCAGATTTTCTCAACCCATAGATTATGTTATCTTCAATGTGATTAAGTACAGCAATGTTGATTTGTATAATTACTTGAAAAACAAAAATTTGGTGAGTCACACTAAATTTTAATTTTAATGTACAATTTAACTATATTGTCTCCTTATTTAATAAGTTGAAAAGAAATATAATTTATCTTACTAGTTAATTTATGCAACAATATATTACTCAATATCTTTGTAAAAAAAAGTAGTCTTTAATATCTCGTCTTCAAGAAAAAAAGACTTAGTAATTTAGAATTCAATTAACAAATAAATAAAATTTGACTAATAATTGTTTTAGAGAAAATTCGAACTTGAAAATTTATAGTTGATTCTTCCTTAATAAAATATTTTTAAACTATCAGTACATACATATTAAATTCATACACATATAGTTGACATAGTGGCATGCATTTCCCTAACCCTTTTTGATTTGATTATTTAAATTATAGTTTAAACTAACTTGTATGCATACCTTTGAATTGATATATTTAGCATCATAATTGATGGTGTATTTTTCTTTGAATATGTAAGAATCATTATAATGTAAGATGTCTCTATGCAGTGTGCAAAAATTGATCTAAATTATCAATCCATAATCTTGTCTCCAAGTGAAAGAGAACTTTTCTTTGTTGGAGCAGTTTTCCCTGGGGTGAGTATAGTAATATCCAAATACTATTTAACATTATAGTTTTTATTTAAAGTACTCTTTTGAATATTGAGTTACATGTGTGTTAATTTTTCATTACTTTTATTTTACAAGATTAATTTTTATTATTTACTTATTTCAATACTTATAATTTGATTAATAAATAAATGGCAGGACACATTGTTTATAGAACCAGCCTAAGCTACATGAAGTTATCAACAAAAGATTGAAACAATCTTTTTATTTTTTGTGATGAAGTTGGTGTAACTATATGTATGTATGAAATCAAGGAGATGGTAGTTTTATGTGTATGCAATGTTGCTAAGAACATTAGGAACATTATATATAAATATTGTAATGGTTGAATTTTTTTTCTTCACTTTTCATATATGTATTTCTATATCATTTTTGAAAAAGAAAGTTTCATGTAAACAATTATATTTCTTCGTTATTTTTAAAAATTTAATTTGGAAGAAATTTATATATAAATTTTTTTTAGTTTTAGGGTTTTAAAATTTAAAGAGAAAAAAATATTTGAAAAAAAATTAAATACACTTTATATCATAAAAAATCTAGCTAGATAATACAACGCGTTGTCGAATAATAGCAAACAACATAGCCATTTTTTAATAAAATAATGAAAGATGTATTGTTTTTATTTATAAATTGTGAACTTTTTATGTATAATTGTGAGCGATTGTTCATTTTTTTCTATTTTTTTTTATCAAGTTCTAACTTTTTATAATGTAAATTGAATAAAATACATTACTGAATTTTGTTTTCGATAATATATTTAGAAATAGGTGAACAAATATCAAGACCGATGAATTAATTAAAAACGGTACATTTCAAAGTGGCCCAAAGCAAGGACCAAGGATTGATTTTAATTATCAAAAAATATTTTTTCAAAAAATATTTTTGCCCAAAAATGTTATAGGTATGATTTGTTGGTTCTTTACAATTTTACAAATAAAATGCACCTTATCTAAAATCTCAACCACAAAAAATAAAAATGTACATGACGTGTCACCGTACTAACGAATAACTCAAATTGAATCTACACCTTACAAAATGTCACCCTAAAAAAATCAACATAATGTAAGGACAAAACATTAATATTAAAAACAACATAACATTACATTATTTTACTCTCACTTGAAACACTTTGCTATTATTATTGCCAAGTGCCACCGCCACACATATAGTATAGCCATGGAAGCTTCAATACGCATTAAACCACTTTCTCTTTCTCACAACCAACTACTCAATTCAACTACTCCAGGTATATATATATATATATTATTACTAATTAATTTTTTTTTTATTTTTTTTTCAATTTGTTAAATTCATGAAATCAACAAGATGCAATTGATGTTTATATATTTATGATATTCTAATCTTCATAGACATATGAATTTTTTTTAATTTTTTTTTTTTGTGGAAGATTGAAATTTTAATTGTTATTGTAATTTCAGGGGAAAAAAATTTTCCTTATAAATATTGCAAAGATAGGAGTGTTGTGGTGGCAGTGGTGGCAGCTGGATCTAGAAAAGGTGGTGGTTTGTTGGAGAGACCAACCAAAGAGACAACATCATCACCTGGTCGAGAATCTGAATTTGATTTAAGGTAATTTTAATTTTTGTTAAAAAATAAATAAATTTCATTTTATTATGATTAGATTGATCATGAGTTGTAATTAGGGTTGAACAATGAGTGGATTTGGGCCCAAAATCTTAATCCGGCCCAAACCGAATAGTCATGAAGCCATCTTCATCGTCTAATTAAGATGAGGAATAGAAACAAATTAGGTTAAGTTGAAAAGGTATGTGTCTGAAAACAAGAAGTAAAAAGACATGTGCATGTCACATGATTCTTGACGAAACACAAAACATTGAATCTTAGCCACACAATTTACTAATTTCATCCAATGGCAATAAAAGTATCCATGTCATTAATCCTAGTGAAAACCAATTTCCCCAGTCAACAACCAATCATCTTCTTCATTAGGCAAAAAAAGTTTTTTTTTATAAAAAAAATAAGTTTGATTGTATATTTAGTCTCCATATTTTACCACATCTATAAAAATAGTATTTCTATTTAAAGTTAAACTTTCGTGTCCCTCTTTTTTATATTTACTAAAATTTTGATTCCAAACTAAAATTTTGATCTATAAAATAGCGACTTCTAGTCGAAAAAATGGTGATTCATAGTTTCAATTGTAAATTTAAAAAAAATATATAACTTTTAGGGGGAAAAAATAACATTTTTTAGACTAAAAGGCACTATTGTTAGAATAAATTGAAATATAACTATTTCAATTTTTTGAACTACATTAATTATTTTTTTACTAACATATCTCTGTACTTATAACTATGTTATATTGTTTTATGCAATGTCATAGTTAATAGATATTACAATAAAAACATAAATTAATCGTCGCTCTTCAAGAGACAATTCAAATTATCAACAAATTTAATACCACAATTAAATTTCTTAATTCTTATGATTTAATCAATGAGTATGGCTTATTTACAAGGATAAAGACAGTACATTTCTAATCATAAAGTTAAGTGTACCGGTTAGTCTAAGTGAAAAGAGACTCAAAACCTTCGTTAATTAATTTAAATTATGGCTTTTGATTATGGAGAAAATTAATTTGGTTGGAAAGATAACAATGGTAAAAATCACTCTTTTTGTTTTCATTAATAACATTTTATTATAGACTCATAATTATTTTATTTTAAAAGGCAAAATAAATGAATAAATTATCAATTTAGTCTCTAATATAAATTAACTATCACTCTCTCCAATGGAATTTCAAATACATTTAAAATCAATCAATTTAGTCCCAACTATTTATTACTTGCTAACTTGACATATTTTCTTATACTTTAGAAACTAAATTGACATATTTCATTTACTATGCGAGACTAACACTAAGAATTTTCATATATTTATAAAAAGTCAGTCTTTATTTCATTTTCAAGACATTTGATTACATATTGTTTTTAAATTTTAGCTCAATTAACATATGCCGATATATTTAAGTTGTATATCGTATTTCATAATCGAATATGAGATTTCGTAATTGTGTGTCTGATTTTATAGTAGTATTTACCGTTACTTCTACGGACAAAAAAAACATTTGATTATGTATTTTTCTTTGTATCAGGAAATCAAAAAAAACCTCTCCACCATACAGAGTAATGTTGCACAATGACAACTATAATAAAAGGGAATATGTAGTGCAAGTTTTGATGAAGGTGATACCAGGAATGACAGTTGATAATGCAGTTAACATCATGCAAGAGGCACATTATAATGGATTAGCAGTTGTAATCATTTGTGCTCAAGTTGATGCTGAAGACCATTGCATGCAATTGAGAGGAAATGGTCTTTTGAGTTCAATTGAACCAGCTGATGGTGGTTGTTGAATATTATTTTTGAGTGTCATCAATAGAGAAAGAGACAATTTAAATTGTCTCAAAATCGTAATACTTCGTATTAATTCACTACAGTTAGTCAATTATAATCGTTGGATGAAGATCAAATGATTCAGTTAATGTTCGGTATATAAGTTGGATTTACAGAATCATGTGAAATATGAACTATTCGATCTCCATTCAAATGATTTTGATTGATTGATTGTGGTGACTATTATGTGGTATTAACTATAGTATATAGGGAGTTTGTTATCTTGATAACAGCTTTTGTCTAATAATAGTTTTTTTTTTAATGAGAATTTAAGTGCATGTTTTGACGGACGGTCAGCTTGGCCAAATCAAAGTGGCACCGTGATTTTGTAAAGCTTCAAAGTATAGCTTTTGTCAGAATTATGGTGGCTTACCGTGATTCCGTCGATTCAAACATGTATCTACTAAAAATTCGACATATAACGACCAATTTAGTTATTGAAATATTTTGGTCTCTTTAGCAAACAATTTTTGAAATCAATTGCTAAATTAGCTTCTAAATTGGTCGCTAAAACAGTTTGTGATTGGTTTAGAGACTCATATGCGAAGCAAAATTAAATAAGTTTTCGTTAATATAGCGAATAGTGACCGATTTGATATTTTTAGTCTCTAAATCAGTCGTTTAATTTAGTACATTATATACACATTGTCGATAGTTAATACTAGTTGTATAAAAAATTTGTGACAAGGCATTTATATAGTGCTAGTTAGTACTTATACAGGACATAATTTGCTTCTAATTATTTTAGAATTAACATCTTATACTATCATAATTATGTGTTTTTAATGAAACAAACCTTTTATTTCAGCAATAATTAGTACATGTATATAGTATTTTGATGTGTTAGATTATGCCACATATAATGCCAAATTAAAGTAAAATATGAATAATATTGTTAATGTTCAAGTTTGTAGCATTAAAGACTATTAAGACTTCAAATTTAAGATTTTTGTTCTAATTGGAAGAGTGTCTATATATGTATATATTGGTTAATTGAACTTTCACATCACCTTGTTTATTAAACACAACCATTTTCAATTTAACACATGGGATATACATTATTTATTAAACACTAAAAAGTGATTTGATATGTTATAGTTATAAATGGAGATATTTTATCTTGACTTATTTTCTAAGTGAGATATCTCCATTAATACTAGTTATTAAATAAAATAGGTTAGAGTAAGATAGTTTAAGAGTACAACATTCGAAAAAGATTTTGCATTTTTCTATCTTCATCAGAAAATTATTATTTTTTTCAAAATTTAATTAAAATACCTATTTTATTTTTAGCATAAAAATCATTTTTCAACAAAATGATTTTTGAAAAACTTACAAACAAAAATAAAACATCCAAAATAATTATTTGAAATTCTTAAATAAATGGGCCTTAAACCTAATTAATGTAGGACTTCTTTTTTCAACACTATCCTCGGGTCTTTTCTTCTTTTCTTTTTAATTTTTATTTGAAAATTTTACCCCATGCCCCATAATTATACCTATACCCCAAAATCATAAATAAAATGGCGTTTTTGTCTTTGTTTAAATGACAAAACTTTAAAAAATTTACTATTTTTCATTTCAAATTTTCGGAAGAGTTTTTATTCTAAATTTTCAGAGAACTTGAATATAAATTTTCTAGTACACAAGATACACTCCGAAAAACTTATTTAAAGTTCTCTGATACATAATTATTTTCCGGAAAACATTTTTTGAAGTTCTCCGCTACAGAACACTATTCTAGAAAACTTTTTTTGAAGTTCTCCGATACATAACACTTTTCCGGAATTTTTTTTAAACTTCTTCGGTATAGAGCCTTGTTCCGAGAAACTTGAGGCTTAACATTTTCAACAACGCAGAAGACAATAATTTATGGTGTATTAATTATTTAATGGTGTATTTATAGTATATTAATTATTAATTATTTATGGTATATTATTATTTAAAAAAAATGGTGTGTACCGGAAATTTTTCTTATAAAGTTTTTCATAAACAACTTATATGTCGGAAATCTTTTCAATGAAGTTTTTCAGTAGTACAATTTTTTACTTATGTACCAAAAAATATGAAAAAATTTCTAATTCCAAAAAAATGAAATAGTAAAAAAAAAATTGAATTACTAAAATAATAATTTACAGGTATAATTGACATTTTTAGAAAAATATGGGGTGCAGGTATAAAAATAGGGGTACATAATAAATTTTTTATTTTGAGTTTGAACTCAACTTGGTCACGTGACTGCATATACTTCTCTAATGATTTAGAGGCCCAATAGACCATATTAGACTCTAATAATATGGTGAAATTATTACATGCATAATTGAAAGAGAGATTCTAAATTTGGCATTAGTAGTTAAAGCTTGGTGGTTTATAAATAAAAAATTAGATATAATTCATGTATTGAAATTAAACTCTAAATTAAAAGACAAATTTCTCCTTTAAAAAAGAGAGTAGTAGTTTTTTTTTAAATAATTCAAGTATATATAAATATTTGTCGATCAATTCATATTTAGATTATAATTTTCATATTCGGTTTTTGATTAGTCATTTGAGTGTGCAACAAGATCAACAATATATGGTCTAATTTTTTTTTAAAGAGGATTAGAGTCCAAAATATTTGCATTAAGGCTTTTAAAATGGTTTGAGTTTCTTTTTTAAGAGTATAAGAAGTTTAATTTTTCAGTTTCTTTTTTAAGAGTATAAGAAATTTAATTTTTAAGTTCAAAAAGTTATCGTGGAGGAGAATAAACTTCATTCATCAAGCTTACATTTTTTATACTTCTATATAAGGAAAATCAAACCAACATAAAAACTCACGAATTAAAAATGGATAATTCCTAAAAATATGTTTGGAGGTCAAGATGACTAAATAATGCAAATCACACTTCCTATTAACTCGTTGATGCTTCCTTCTAACTAGACAAAACTACTCTAAACCTTAAGAGTGTAGTGGAGTGACTCTAGTTAAATGTCTCTTTAGAATTTCTTAAGAACAATATATGTGTGTCTTTCTCAAAACTTATCTAATGTCTTTATATTTGAAATAGGGTCTTTGCTTTTTCTAGAAAATAGACTTGGATCATTAGTAGTTGCGTGACATAAATATGTGACTATGATATGCAATGCAGCCATCATTCATAAACAAAATGATTGTTTTGTCATAAAAAAAAATGATTAAATGCAAGTAAACAATATCCTCAGATGTAAGTCCAAAGTCGAATATGTGTTTTTCTTGATTTTAGTTTTCCTAAACTAATTATATGTCAATAAATATTTATCCATATTCTTCTTAATTCATAATTTTAAGATAAAATTACAATAAATATTTATATGACAATAAGTATTTGTCCATATTCTTCTGGAAAAAAAAAATCATATGCTCTAAATAGTTATTTAAAAAAACATATCAATGAATAATTTTTAACTTTAAAAAGTAACTTAATTCTCCAATATACTAACATGTGTTCATGAAAAATTGCAAGAGATTAAAGATTAAAAAATGATACTATCATATAACCAAAAAATGCAACAGTTATTGAATGATTAATTTCCTATATGGTTTAGATTATTGAACAAGTTGTGATTGTATTTTACCTAAATATACAAAATATGACAAAAAGTAGCTTTGCCTTTATCATTGAAAAATAAAACTTTGCCTTTATCTAAAATAAAATAATTGTGAGCAATGAATATCCGTGTGGGATTGCTCATTGCCTTAAGGAGCTACCAAGAGTCAAGCAAATTTTAACCTACTTTTCCAATTCAGCAAACTCTCACTCACTAGTCTCTTGTAAAATGTTACCATAGAGTTTGCCTCTATTACACTTTTCGATTTAGATAAATTGAGAAAAATAAATTTTATAATATTAATAATATTGAAATATTTCAATATATAAAAGGTATATAGATTTATATAATTAATTAATTAAATAAATAAATAATATAAAAAAATATTAACTAATACAACTAATTAGCTAAAATATCTAATAATTTTGAAATATTTACTTTAGTCAATTAATCTATTAAATTATACATTAAGTGAATATATATACAAGGACGGAAGCACTCACAAGGTCATGTGGTCAATTAACTCTTCTTAATTTTAAAAAATAAATATTTTAAATATTTAATATATTAAAAAATAAACTATATAATAAAGAAAAAATATGTGTTATATGTTATACATTGTGTCTTCAATATGTTTTATTTAAATAAAAAATGTACGACAGTTGTTACAAAAATAATCTTAAGTAAGTATTTTATTAATTATTTTGATCTTTAAATGTTTTATTTATTAATTGATTTAGTCATATTTTTTATTAAAGGTAATATTAACAAATGTTATTAGGATACTTGTTAATGATATAAAAGTATAAATTTTATATTTAAAAAAAATAAAATTTGAAATTTAAAAACAAAAAAGACATTTAAAAATATATTTATAATTTTGATAAATTCAAAAAAATTTAATATTACATGTGATAATAATTGAAAGTGATATATATTACCTCACATATTCAAAAACAAAAAGTAATTATTTATCAACTAAAATGCAAAGAGTCATTAAGATTATTATAGCTATCGCTCTATAAACGTTTAGTAATTACATGTTTAGTATCACGATTAGTTTGTCGGTATTTTCAAAATTATAATTTTTATAAAATCATAATAATTCATGTGATTCTCGTTCGATCGTAGTGTCACATAAAAAACAATTACTCTGGCCCACTCAATTGAATTTGAAATGTGTAGATAATAATAAAAACACCAAAAAAAATTACTTTGCGTCCTTCTTTCTTAGAACAAGAAAGAGTAATAAATATGGTGCTACCTATAATTTTAACTCACTCATACAAATTTATTTTCACATTCCTCATCAACCATTTCTTCGGTGCAAATTAAACCATTTTTTCCCTAGAGTAAACATTAATACCATAAAAAGAATGATAAATAAATAAAGTATTTATATTTACGTAACAAACTTAATCAATTTCAGTGTGACTGCATCTCAATGGATAATGACATTTTCCATTAATAATGTAACGAATAATTCTATTGTGTGATAATGAAATAAAATGTTGCGGATAACTCTAAAATTGGTAAATTTTAAATGAACAAAGTTAATTGAATTCACACTGAGATATATGTGAATAAATATTATAGGAGTAACCTTAATTTCATAGGGAACATCCACATTAATTTGGGTGGACTAGACTTAGATTTCTTAAATAAGATTTTGAATTCGAGTTTTATGGACATAAAAATATAATTGGAAGATTATATTGTAGTAAACAACCAGATTCTTAAGCTTAGTCATTGCAAAATTGATAAAAACAAGTAAATAATTCGTACCAATAACATTCTTAAAAAAATAACAAGGAAATGTTTGGTGAATACCATGTCACTGTCATAATTAAGAGTCAATTAACACTATTCGTGTGATTGCTTTCATTTCATTGAATTACTTCACTTCATTTATTAACCTCTTATTTCAAATTCTTTTCAGATTTGAATATACATATATATATATATATATATATATAATAAATTAATATTTTTATTAGGTTTTTTAGATTATTTTTGCAAAATTATGGATAATTTATTCAATATTCCATAAAAAGTCATACGCATAAATTCGTAAGGGATAAATGGAATTTGTAAATGTCATACGCATAACATACGTAAATTTGTAAATGTCATACGCATACGCATAAATTCAATGTCATACGCATAAATTCGTGGATACCACTTATAAATTTATTTATGTGACTACTTTAATAGATGTTAAATAAATTATCCATAATTTTTAGAGGTAGTGTTAGTTTCACTTTTTTATGATTATTTTAAGGGATAAATGAGTTATAAAACAAAGAAAAAAATTAAATTAAATTTAATAGTAAATTTCAATAATTTTAAAATTTTAAAATACATGAAATTAAAAAGCTTATACCTATTTTTTATATATGCAGTAAGATATCTTCAACCGATATCTTAAACAAACTACCAATAGGTAGAAATTTTATAGGAAAAAAATTAAGCTTCTAAAAAAAATTAATTTGTGCAATCAATAAAATTGTAATTTTATTTTTGACAAATACTAGTAAAAAGATTTGTGTCTTTCAAAAAATTAAAAAACATTTTTTTAGGCAAAAGAAAAACATATTCCACAATAAAATAATAATTATTACTAATTTTAAGTAATAATACATAACACAATTACCAAAACAACAATTAATAAAAAAAATTCAACAATATACAAATTTAATTACAAAAATGTCCCTAATTTAGGAGAGAAAACCTACAACATGACCACTTTACTTTATATACTCCCTCTTTCTCCAATTATAAGATATTTTTTCACTTTTTTTTTATCACTTATTATAAGATCATTCATAAAATGTCAACATGCATTAATGATTTCTTTTAAAAAAATATCTCTAACTAATTTTTCATTCGAAAAACTAACTTACTTTTTCTTTCTTATGATATAAATAATTATAGATGTAGCATATAAAAAAATTAACATATTTTTTGACATATTTATTACTACAATCAATTTCTTAATACTCATGAAATATAGGTTGAAGAGTCTTATAATAAAAAACAGAAAAAATATATTAAGATATGATTATAGAGAAAAGTTAGAAAATGAAGTGAAACTACTAAACCTCCTTTAGATTATTTATAAACTCTTAAAATATATCTAAGTCGAAAATAGTCATAGATATATAACTATTAAACAACGTTTAAAATCCAATGATAATGAGTAATAGTGTGACATTATCAACAATTATGAATTATTTAAATGGCAAAACAATAATTGAAAGAAATCAGTTCATCACACATCAAATATTAGTAGATATATTTATACATTCAACAATCTTTCGAACTTTTTATAATTGAAGGATTACTTATTACTATATTCTTATTCAAAATGTAATATAGGATTGTATATTGAAATAACCACTTCTTTTGTTATACCCCACACTATCAAAGATAGAGGAAGAAAAGGAAGGAAAAAAGAAATATACTTTTCGAACAAGAATTACCCTGACATGCTAAGCAAACTAGTGAGTAAATGAAAGGATATGAATAGTAAAAAACTTGAAATAATAAAAACATGTTAAACAAAGTGACTCATTTTTATTTATATTTATTATCAATATATAAACCCAACAATAAGTTCAACATATTACAATATATAAACACAAAAACTTATAAAAATTAACAGTCACATCAACAAAATTACTATATCAATCATGAACATAAAAATGATTATAAATTTTTGTTTTTTAAGAATATTGTCCATCATAATTAAAAGATCATATGTTGCATTAGTTTATGATTAAAATTAAAGATTAGTGGATCTAATTTATAATTCCTCAATCTAAAAACTCTTTAAAATAAACAGTAATAGTATTAAAATGAGTGACTCCTATACAGTCTATGATACACAACTTTTTCATTTTAGTGCAATTTTATTTTCTTTTAAAAAATATCAATGTATTTAATCTTCTATATCTTGACATAGCAAACTATTAGTCTTATACTTTTTTACAATTCTAAAATTAGCTTTAGCATCATTACCATTTACCAAACTCCTTTTTACATACTTTAACACCTTCATCTACCAACCAACAAAATCAAGAGATCCAATCACCTTTTCTCTCTCTTTTTTTCAAACCAATAAAGCAAGCACCCAAGTCCTCACTCACTCACTCACACCCTTTTGTCATAACCCAAAACCAAAAAAATGGCTCTCAAAAAACCTCTCCCATCCTTCACCACCTTAACACTACTTTGCATCACAACACTCTCTCTCCTTTCAACTCCAACATCCTCTCGTTTCATCACTCCATCACACACTTCTCTTCTTGATGTCTCTTCATCAATCCAACAAACCAATCAAATCCTTTCTTTTAACCCTAAAAATAACAATCTTCTAGAAGCTTCTAATTATAATAACCAACAACAAAAAACCCAATTCAACCCCATTTCAAATTCTTCATCTCCCTTCACTCTTCTCTTACACCCAAGAGAAACCCTTTTAAACGAACACCACAAAGACTATAAAAACCTAATCTTTTCACGACTCGCTCGTGACTCAGCCCGAGTCAACTCACTCAACACAAAACTCCAACTCGCTATCAACAACATCAAAAAATCGGATCTTCACCCGACCCAAACGGAGCTCCAACAACTAGACCTATCCACACCAGTTTCCTCCGGCACCGGTCAAGGCTCCGGCGAGTATTTCACCCGACTCGGTGTGGGTCAACCCGAAAAACCATACTACATGGTTCTCGACACAGGAAGCGACGTGAATTGGATCCAATGTAAACCTTGCTCCGATTGTTACCAACAATCCGACCCGATTTACGACCCGACAACATCCTCAACTTACGGACCGTTAACGTGCGAAGCGCAACAGTGTCAAGCGTTAGAAATTAGCGCGTGTCGTAACGGTAAATGTCTTTACCAAGTTTCTTACGGTGACGGTTCTTTTACCGTGGGTGAATTTGTAACCGAAACGGTGTCGTTTGGATCCGGGTCGGTCAATCGGGTTGCAATCGGGTGCGGGCATGATAACGAGGGGTTATTTGTTGGTGCAGCTGGTTTACTCGGGTTAGGTGGTGGGGCCCTTTCATTAACTTCACAAATCAAAGCGACGTCGTTTTCGTATTGTTTAGTTGATCGCGACTCGGCTAAATCATCGACTCTTGAATTCAACTCGGCTCGACCGAGTGACTCCGTAACCGCGCCGATGTTAAAAAATCAGAAACTCGATACTTTTTACTACATCCAACTCACCGGAATGAGTGTCGGCGGTGAGATGGTAAACGTACCGCCGGAGATTTTCGCGGCGGATCAGTCGACGGGAGGTGGAGTAATTATCGACTCGGGAACGGCTGTGACTCGGCTACAAGCTCAGGCTTATGAGTCAGTACGTGACGCGTTTAAAAGAATGACTCAGAATTTACGTTCTGCAGAAGGTGTTGCGATTTTCGACACGTGTTATGATTTATCATCGTTGAGATCTGTGCGCGTTCCAACGGTGTCGTTTCATTTTGGGAATGATAGGGTTTGGGATTTACCGGCGAAGAATTATTTGATTCCGGTTGATTTTAACGGAACTTTCTGTTTCGCGTTTGCGCCAACTTCGTCGTCGTTGTCTATTATTGGAAATGTGCAACAACAAGGGACACGTGTCAGTTTTGATATTGCTAACTCTTTAGTGGGATTCTCACCCAACAAGTGCTAGATTTCGTGTAGTCATTTGGAAATTACCTATTTAACCCCACATCTTGAATATAATAATGTTATTATTTCTCATAATTTAAGTAGTAAATGTCGGGTGAAAAAAAAAATATAGTAGTTCTCTTCTTCAATGTAAAAGAAAATTAGTTTATTAAATATTAATGTATTTAGTTTAAAATTTAAATTATATATTTATTTTTGTTACTTATTTTTTTTATAATTTAGATTTTATTATTATGGTTGTGAGAAAAGGATAAAGGAAATGTGGCATGCAAAACATTGATTGAATTGTTTGGGACTGGGGAAAGGGTACTATCCAAATAATTTGTTTTTAGATTGTGTGGTGTATTTTTAGTTTTAAGATTGAAGATTTGTCTAAATAAATAGTTTCATGATTTGTAGTTTGTGGGGATAATATTGTAAAGGTTTGCATGTAGGCCACCTGGCACGTAAGACGACACTAGTACTAGATTAAATTTCACATGGGTTGTGTACTATTGGTTCTATTTTATTTTGATTAATAAAGGGGTTGATGGATATTTGTCTCTTCATTTTTTGTATCTATTTGTATTTTACTTTTTAATTCTTTTGAGAAAATATGAGTATTAATAATAAAAGGAACATGAGATTATAAATTATCAACTGTCCATCACCTTTCTACCACTTTATACGATCTTCTCCAATAAATAAAAGCAACAAAAAACTCAATAAAAGCTAAACAAATTCTTTATTTTTATAGATTAAAGTGGTTATGTTTGGTTTTGTGATTATTAATTTTAATTAATTTTAAAATGATTAAAAATTATTTTTTATTGAATAATTCGAAAGTCTTGTTGTTTATTTTAAGAGAAATGGGCAGGTGATTGATTATTTTTTTATAGGATAAATGATTGTTCAGTTATGTATATATAGTTTTATTTTTATTGAAAAATAAGAAAATTATTTATTGTTCTTAAAATATAAAAAATTACATAGAACAGTTATAATGTATATTTATGTTTTACAAAAAAATATTTTATATATATTTAATGTTGTAAATATATATAATATATTCAATTCACTAAAAAAAATTAAATTCACTCTTGATGATGAGGTTCTTTCGCATTGAATATATATCAATTTCAGCTCACTAAAGAGTAGATACTTTTTTTTTAAGCCTAACAAAGGAGTGCAGAGGGTATCAATAACATCAACCATCCCAATTAAGTTGGCACCGTCAACTCTAGCAATTCTCTGCAGCACCATAAATTAATAAAACTAATGAAAAAATAAAAATACAAAAGAAAGAATATATATCGAACTCAAATAAATAAAAAAATCAATAATAATTATGAAGACAAATTATATTTCTAAAAAACCTATTTGTGATAAAAATATTATTTTTTATTTTAAATTCTATCAATTAGACAATCACTTAGTAATCATTTTATATTCAGTAGTCGATTCATATTTGGTAGCGGTTTTATATTTGGTAGTCGTTTCATATTCGGTAACCGTTTTATATTTTCTATTTCAAGTAGTTGTTCTTTATTTGTTTAAGAGGTAATAATTGTTGTGTTTAAAAAGGCTTTTAAAAAGGCTTACAGGCCAGACCAGACTATTAAAAAGGTCAGGCCAGATCGAAAAAAAAACCTATGATAAGCCGTAGGCTGAAAAAATAAATCGTAGGTCAGACTCAGGCCTTTCAAAGTCTGGCCTATTCTCACCCCTATTCGCAAATAAAACATTGTTAATATCTAGAGATATTGTAAAACACCCAAGAGAAATGACACTACAATCGCTGAAAAGGACACCACAAGTGAAGACTCGGGACTACTTTTACAACTCCATTTGTATTGCACTTAGTCATGTAGCAAGGAAGGGTCTCCTAGATGACATGAATAATTCTCAGTGTTTTGGATAAGTGACCAGTGACAAAGAAGTAATGCAACACACAATACTCTAAAAAGGAATAATATACGTGAAAAAGCTAGAATTTCCAAATAAAGACACATTAGAGCAGTTAGAAAAACTCAAGTGTCATTAACAATGAAACCTTAACTTTAGCCTCGAGGAATGGGTGATCCTCTAAGGGAACAACAAGCATATAAAAAATAGGGCGGGACAACCAAGAATCATTCAAAAAATTGAAACTATGGCCATCCTTAAGTTGCTAAGAGACATTCTCTTAAATTAAAGGACATCCAACGAGATAAAGGAGTATATGTGATACTTAATTTGAGAGTTATTTCGAAAATATATGATACACGTTAATTTAGACCATTAATTTCTCGAAGAAATAAAATCACACGAAAGTTTCAATAGATCCATGTTGTTAATGGCTTTTACATAATGCATACCTGAATCCTATCTTCAATAGATTGACAAACCTTTCTTTAAGCTATAATTACAATATTTCTGAAAGAGATCTTTCTATACCAAATTAAATTTCAAATATAAATATCTAAAAAATTATAAATTTAACATGTCAGGAATACAATCGAAAACCATAGAAAAGAGACTAATTTTTTTTTCTTTTAAAAAACTAAAATTAAATTAAAAAATTATTTAAGATGTGCCAAAAATAAAAAACAAAAATTTACTAGAGTTCAAGTTTGTGCAACACTGGCCACCATATAACAAGTTTGTGCAACATTGACAACCATATAAGCCAAACAAGCCACCAAGACACTAAAATCAATACAAAGAAAAGGAACCAAACAAAGGGATTATTCCATTAACAATTAAGTCAAATTCAAATCCTTTACCATTATACTTAAGCTACCACCATGAAAAAACTTTGCTGTGTTCCACTATTTGAGTAACATTTACCACAACTTAATTAAATACACAACTATTATACGAATCTTTCATATATGATTCAAATACAGGTCATTTAAATAATCTCGAAACGTTTGCGACCTTTTCTTGAACAAGAGAAAACCTTAAATTTTTAGAATATAATTTGATGCACAATTAAACAACACATTTTAAACTCAACCAAAATAAAATACCAATCAAAATAGGTTTATTTATAAACTTTTAGTTAGAAGTTATAACAATACACATTAATGGAATATAAAATTCTTCAATATTGATCCCACACTATAATGCTATACTATAGATTATTTTTCCTTTTAAATTTAAAAACTAATATTAGAATAACTACTCTTGCACAATTACAATAAATGTCAAACTTGTCTATGAAATATCTTAAATTTCATAGGTGAATACTTATATATTTTTATATATTCATTAACACTTCATTTTCGTTATATCTTTATCTTCTTATCACATTATTTACATATCACATTTTCCATTTTTTATTTTTTTTCTCTCAAAGTTGTAAAATAGGTGTTTGAGAGCACACCCATAACTTTTTTTTTTTGTTGCAAAAATAATATATTAGTTTGAACAATGTTTATACTCCTTTTGATCACTATTATAAATAAAGTTTAATTGCAGTTTTGATCCCTCTATTTTAGCTGAATCACGAAAATAGTTCCTTCATTTTATTTCTTCCTAGTTTTGGTTATCAAATCAGAATTTTGGTCCAAAACTTGATAAAATGTCATTTTTTAAAGTCACACCATACTATTTATAATTATAGATTTCATGTACAATCGTTGTACAACTAGATATTGAGGTATTGTATGACTTAAATAAACGCAAAAAAAAAATGAAACTTTATCGAGTTTTGAACTAAAATTCTGTTCGAAAAATTAAAACCGGAGAGAAATAAAATAGAGAAACTATTTTCGCGATTCAGTTAAAATAAGAGGACCAAAACTGCAATTAAACTTATAAATAAAAAAGTAGCTTCAAATTTTGATGCAAAAGTTAATCATTTTTGATTCACTAATGCTCCTAATATACTCTTATTTTAATTAAAAAGAACGTTTAATATCCACATTTAAGTGTTTGATATTTAAAAGAATAATTTAATAAATATAAATTATATTTTATATAAAATTTAAAAAACTAATTAAAAAATTAGACTTATTTAATTTTATTAATAATTATGAAAATAATTATTTTATTTATAATAATGATCGGATTACTCAATATGTTGTTCCCAAAAGGTCCTAGATCTATGGGTTAGGAACTCTTGTGTTGAATGAATGTTTATAGGGGGCCCCAACAATAAAGAGTATGGTGTGCATGCATCTAATAACCGTGAATGTAGGCAAAATAATGCATTCATTCACGGATGGAAGTAAATAATGTTGACTATAGTTTGGTATGTTAGATTAGATATCAAGTGCTCTTAAATTATCTTCTTGGTGTTTTCAATAGCTGGAACCCACTCCCATAAACAATTCCCCATTTCAAGAAAATAAAAAAAATATTATTCATTCATTTATTCTAAAATAAACAATCTCTTAAAATTTTAGTTTGATATTAATTATTTTTAAAAATCATAGCCTCTAATTGATGGTATTTACATTATTTTTAAGTTAATATTTTTTAATTTATATTTATGATAATATTGAATTTATAAGTTTGTTTATATTGATTTATCTAAATTTATTTATTAACATAAATACTTAAAAAAAATTCGGTGAGAATTTAGAGAAAAGGCTTATGTTTGATCCTTAAGCTGTTTTCAATTAAGTTTATATACTATGTAATCAAGACAACTTATAACTTATAAAATAACTGTTATATAATAACTGATTGATTTTATTTTATAGTATGTTACAAAAATAATTTATCCATAAATGCTAATATTTATTATAAATTATTAAATAAGTTGTTTATCGAAATATGATCACCTTTTATTCTAAAATAATTGTTATATTTGATTATTTCACGTATATATCAAATAGATGTTGCAATTAAAAAAAATATTATTGAAGATTAAAAGTGACTGATTTTAGGATAAATTCATTTTGCAATTGCGACAATTGTTTTTATTTATTGTTTTTACTACCATGTTGCGCTCAAAATAAGTTATTCATTGGGAAACCTGAGGAAGTATGTTCCAAATTCATTTGCTGCTAAAGAAAGTTAACTCTAATCCATAAAGAAAAAATGTATAAATATATTTTTTATCTTTACAAATATTATAATTTTATTTTTAACCTATATATTTATTGTTTTTCAGTTTTTATTATTTTATTTTACTTCTTATAATATCTATTTATGTTAACTACATAACGCATAAAATGAATAGAGTAGATGCATTTTTGTAATGAATATTATACATTCTATAATAAGTCCTTTTAATGAGTAACATTTAATTTTAATTCTATATTATTTGATTTTAAGGTGTTATCAAACTTCTAATAATTCACATAGTTTTGTTTTATATAAAAAAATAAAAAGAGAAGTTCAACACAAAAACTTCTTAGAAAATCACTTATTTTGATACTACTTTCATCCAAACACACTTATAATAAAATGTTAATGGGATTCAATACATTAACGGTGGTCCACATCCTAGTCAATCTACCTAGTTGTTCCCTTGCAAAAATAAGGGATAGACAACATCAAGTGTAAGTTGTAGGTTCTAATGTAGTCAATAAGAGGAACATAAAATGAGTGTGTCCCACTCCCTCATCAATTAAGAACAAAGCAATTTGAGAATTTTTTTATATGAATTGGTATTATCCCTCAAATTAGGTAGGACTCTGATAAAAAAATATAGTTTCTTTTAAGATATTTAACAACTTGCATTTTTAAGATTAATTTTGAGAATTTGAATTACACATCATGTCTCTATGGCCATTTTTTATTTTTTATATTAGGTAAAATATCTAGCAAGCAACCTTTATGTCTTTTTAATGTTCAAGCAAGCCTTATTAATAAATAACGGATTAAAGAATTTGTATGACTTTAATCAAAGTAATATGATAAATATTAAAAAAAATGTTATATATTAATTAACAAACTAATATTCCTCTTATTAAAATAAAAACTTATAGGTGTGGCATAATGATGAATGCATATGCATGGGAAAATTAATCGATGCAAGATGTCCCAAATATGTTCCTCAATTATAAAAGTGATTCACACTGCATACCACGAGAACTAAGCATCAATTCTTGGAACTTTTTGTTGGGTGGGAAACCACTTTCTTCTTTCATGTAACATAGTCCTATAATGATTTTATTAATGGGAAATGCATCTAGAGAAGATGTGTTCACTTTATGAGTTTGTAGTTATTATGATTATGATGGAAAATAACTTAATGTTATTATTGAAGTGAGTTGAGAAAAATGCTTCGCTCACACTTCTTTTCTTTTCCCAAAGAGTGTTACTAATTGTGTTGTATATTTTTTTTGGCCAGTAGACAAAATGGTAAGCACCATTAGTATACTCACAGGCAAAATGAAGATCCTGTGTTGAAACTCGAGAGACCATGGAATGCATATATTCTAATAATATCAGCATTGTCAGTCGAACTAGGTCTTACATAGTGCTTCCATTCTAGTTGTAGATCGAGCAAGACACTTACAAAATTTAGAGATAAGTGAGTAATTTGAATTCTATAATAAATAATACATCAGCCTACATTGATAAAACAGGCCAAAGTTTTTTAAAATACATCACCAAAGGAAATACAGAATCAAAGGGAACTTGAACAAAATTTTAACTAGGAAAGAGCATTCACCCTATGCTATTCATGACAAAAGAAGTTCAAAAGTGAGAACAATAGAACCTAAGCCTCTGTAACAGGGAACTCAAACACAACATCTTTGCCTGAGAGTTTCTTGTAAACTGCAGCAAAACTCTCCAACTTGTACTCGGTATTGTTTCTCTCCTTTGGGTCCAAATACACCTATATATCGAGACAAGCACAATAATTCAGTTAAAAATAAATCACAATGATTTCTAATGCACACAAATTCAACCACAAGTGTTTCTTTTGCAATATAACATGCATGCTCAATCAAGATATTTTATTTGAATCTTGGTTGATTGAACACAACAGGAGAAACTTTTGCAAGTGCTTTGGCTGTTACTATAGTTTTTACCTTCATGATCTTGGTTCCATCAGTTCGGTATCTAGTACGCTTCCCAACAATCTCGGCAGGTAATACAATATCCTCCAGCATTGCCTCATGGACAGCAGTGAGTGTACGGCTGCGGGGGCGCTGAGCAGCGGATCCTTTCTTTGGTGGCCTCAATGTTCTCCGAGTGGCAACCAAGATTACATCCTACAAGTTAAAGGATCATTAGTATGCTGCACAATATTATGAGGAATCATGCATAAACCTTTCAAAACACCATTTTCAAGGATTATGTTATGGTAACATCACATTAAGAACACTAAAGCACGGGTATGTTCATCACATAGAACTGCTCAATGTAAAGATCAATTAAAGCAAACATAAAAATCAAGGAGATTGCAAAAGATGAAAAAAGAATAGAAAGTTCTTCCAAACACGGTTATCAGTATCTTACTATGCATGTGAGTTGTATCTTGATTCAATTTGGACATGGCTTCCATCTTGAATCTGGATTCATTCTAATGAATAAAACACCTAAACTTAGTGCAACGAACACTTTTTTTTTGTCGACTTTGGATAAGCAACCATTTTTCTTTTTGTCAGTTTGATATATGACTTATGAAACATGAATTATTTTAAGGTTCATATAGAACGTAACAGCTTATAATCTTGTTATTGTCACTTATTTTTTACTTCATAATGTCAAATTTTTATAGACAATGTATCTTACATTTTATAATATGATTTGATTCACGATTAAAAAAAAAGGTCCAATACACAATTTGAATTCAATATACATGGACCAATATACTGTGGAGTAGTTGATAAAGAAATTGTCATCAAAAGCTGTCAGTGAACTGAATTTTGAAAAAATATGTTAAAGATAAAAAGACTAATCAGCAATTTAATCGGTGTTGTTAAATAGCGGCGCTATAGTGCCATAACATAACAAAATTTGAACAAGTCACTATTGTTCCACGATTTACAATTTAGTGCAAAATGTTGTCAAATAGCAGCACTATTGCATAGCAGAATTTGAACCAACCGCTATCAACATTGAATTAAATCAATATGTACAAAACAAAGGTATACAAGACTTTGCTTACCTTCCCACTAAATTTCTTCTCAAGCTCCCTTACAAGCCTGACATGAATTTTGTTGAAACCTTTCCACAACCGGAAAGGAGTAAATGCAACAACAGCCTTGCGGTTGGCAGAAACATCAATTTGACTGTAGATAATGAAAAAACGCTAAATATGAGACAAGGACAGACACATTTATGTATCTTCACACAAACAATAAAGAAAACATCCTTACACTGCTGCATTTATGTATAAATCTTTCAGGTCACTTTTTAGCTCATGGTTAGTGTTTTCAAGATCAAATAAAGCCTGCAACAACAAATTTCAAAAAAAAATTATTTATATTTTGAAATTGAAACTAATCAACAACCACAGCAACAACAATAGTATGTAATAATCAATATATAACCTGTGCAACTGTTTCCTCAAATTCAGTAGGCTCGGCACCCTTATCTTTGCTAATTTTCTTCCTAGATGTGTACATTTTCGCAACTGATCATGGCAAAGAAGAAAATTCAACAAAGGCTTTAGTATAAGTTTTATAAACTTTCAATATGCAAACATTCAACAACAAGCAAGACTTAAACAACAAATTTATCACAAATACCACACTGATATTAGGAGTCTGTTTGTTACACAGCTTTTTTTTTAAAAAAAAACCACTTTTAAGAGTTCTCATCTTTTTGTTAAACCGTTTGAAAAATTTCAGAGTCTGAAAATAATCTAAAAATTGTTTCAAATGAAACGCCATTTTGATTAGCTTCTCATAAAAATAATTTTTTTATAATTGATTATCTTTAAAAAAAAATGATTTTCATTATGGTAAACAAACATAAAACAACTTAGTGTATGTTTGGTTTTGTGGTGACAATAATTGATTTTACTTAAAGAGTGAGTTGAATGTATCAATGTAAAGTGGTTTTTGTTTAGATATGTTAGCTTAAAAGTAAGTTGAACAATGAATTTCAGTGTAAAATTCATGTTAGACTCAAAAAGCTACAAATCATAGCTTCAAGTTAGAGTCAATTTAGGAGTCAAAATCAATTCTATTCAAGAGCAACCAAACATGTCAAAATCAATTTTACACCTCCAGAATCAACTATAGGTGGCTCCAGACATGAAACCCAACATATTCTTCTTCTCTTTTTAAATATCTATAATATATAATCTATAAATGATGGATTGCCAAAATCATTTTTTTTAATAATATTTATAAAACAGACCCTAAAACAATGAAGAAACAAGTTCATCTTCCATCATATTCACCAATAAACTACACAGATTAAAGGCATGAAAATGTCAACTATTTGCATCATTGTCAACATAACAAACAATACAACAAATTCACAATCTACACTTGTTAACAGAATCACTTACTGATACTTAAAATTCAAACATTAATTATAAATAAAAAGGAACTTTGATTCGAAATTAACATTGATATTGAGAATCCTACCTCACAAGATGCAAACAAGTGAAGAAAACCTTCCTCTCACTGTGTAGGCGGTAAAACCAAAACCCTAGAGGCGGAGCCGTGGAAGCGAATTTGGTTTATATAAACGAACGACTAAGATGGGCTATTTTCTATCCATTAATCCTCACCGTTCGATTATCTTTTTCCTTTTTCGTGTAAGTTTTTTTATACATATTTTTTTTTGTTGACTTTATTGAAGTCTAGTCTCTTATTTTTATCGATAGATGAAATTGATTTATTTATTTATTTTAAAATTTATTAATTTTAATATTTTAATATTTTAATATAATTTTTTTAATTAAAAAATGATGTAAATAATGTGAAATAAGTAGAATTATTAACTCTTATGAAATTGTAATAAAACGATTTAAAAATTTAATTTTAAATTTTGATTTTTTTTATTTTTATAATTTAATTAATAATATATAAATAATTATTCTATAACTTAAAATTATATATCACATTATTTTTTAGTTTAAAAATATAAAAAAAAATAAAAATTATTGACTTTTAATTAAAAAGATTAATTTTATGAATTGATCAAAACATTATCATTAAACATTAT
>JBBPBS010000693.1:1616020-1645402 GCA_037974835.1 Cicer judaicum
ATATTCTTTAATATAAAATAAACTTTATCAAATATTCAAATAAACTCATATTTGTCATTCTTTATTTGATGTTAGATGAAAATATAAATTTATTTACAGATTTAAGTTATAAATTTGATGAAATTGCATTATATTGAGATAATAATTAATTTTATGAGTTTTGTTTGAAATTTTTGATGAAATTTTATAAAAAGTAAGGATAACATTATTGACATTTTAAAACATAAAAGATCAAATTGTCATTTAAAATTAAAATAAATAACCAAATCGAGAAAAAAAATAAAGAACTAAAACGTTAATTGAAATTAAGTTAAGAGACTATAGATGATATTTAATCTATAATATATTATTGAAATTTTTTATAAACATAAAATAAAAATAAAAAAAAAATAAAAAAAAATAAACTCTTAATTTTGCGAGTTTAATTTTCATCCACTTTCATTATAAAAAAAAATCAACACTATCAACGCATAACATACAAGTGAGACAATTGAGCATGTATATGACTTTAAAAACAACTATCGTAAAAATCAAATATTTTTAATTTTATAATCTGATGATTATATTGTAAAAATTCTAAATCCTAATATTATACCTTTTGAGGGGTCGAGTCCACGGTTTTTGAGTTCTCTATATTCTTGGCAAATGGCACAAACAGGACAACAATAGTGAACACAAAAATCCATGCATGGTTCTTCAGGTAAATTGTAGAGGGCTCTTAGTCCACTTCTAAATCTGTATGAATATATGCTTCCAAGTCCAAAACAACCAAGGGCACAAAATATCAATCGAGCTTGTGTAGCAGCTGAAATTAATTATTTCACCCATATTTTAACAAAAAATAAAAAATAAAAATTTAGTTTGTACGACTTTTTTATCCTCAATTTTAGTTGAACGAAGAATTCAATTAAAATGGAAGATAAAAGGATATTTAAAATTAAATATTTTTATGAACCTGATATCTTTATTAATATAATTCATTTGGTATTTTTAAAAAAAATAAATGAAATTTTAAATATTAAAATATTGAAATTTAATATACTCACATGTTCTTCCTTGGTCTATGATCTCAACATTTCGACCAAAGGTGAGACGTGGACAGCAACAAGTTAAACAGCCTTCATAGTGTTCATAACAAAGGATAAAATAAGATAATTTATAATTAATAATAAGGTAAAGTATGTATGTACTCATAATGGAATAATTAGATACAAATTTTATTTTGTTTTCCATTTTTGTTACTAATTCTAGATATAAATTCCATCTTTAATCTCGATATTAAATTTAATAATGCAATTTTTTTTTTTATAAAACTTAAAAATAAAATACAATAATTTTCTATAGACTAAAAATATATTTAACATTCCGATTAAAAATGCAACAATACATAATTTTGTGACACATGAAATGGAGAGTCAATAAAAGATCTTACTATTTCCAGGCTCTTCACAGCAATCAAATAAACCTGTTGTCCATCTTCCAGTTGGTGGACCATTAATGTATGGAATTTGTGCACCATTATACATTTTGAAGCTTAATTAATGGTGATTTAACAAGTTTATGCAACTATGTTTCTATTTCATTAGCAAAGTTAATTATCTTGCAATTATATAGCAATTGGAAAAATCCCTATGGTTGACATTGATATCATATTATATATTTCTTTTTTGTCTTTTGTGGAACAACCAAGCTATATATATAGTTTACTGGCTTTATTATATTTGATTTTGAAAGATAAATATGGTGACATGGTAACCTCACCTTCATATATGCTGTTGGTACAACAAAGACGTGTTTTTATATATTATTATGTAAACTCATGCAGAATAATCAAGTTGGTTCATTTTAATTAATTAGAATTAGAATGAAAAGATGTGCTAAAAAAACATATAGAAAATGGCATGTTGTGGCAATAACTTTGACTATAAACGTTCAATATATCAGTGACAGATGAATCAAGATCAGACAACTAACAAAAATGTAAATACCAATCCTTTAAAAATCCAAAATTACGAGCTTGAAATCTAGAATGTCGATTGTGCTGAAATTGAACCATAGGGAATAAGAATGACTCAAAAGTTAAAAGTCTAAATTGCTTCGTATTTTATGACCTAAAAAGGCCGCATCAACGAAGTTTAGGCTTCTTTGTCTGGCTTTGAACTCGAAACGCGGCACTAATCTTCTTCCAGCAGCGGATGGAGATGATGGAGGGTATAACGATCCAAGAGAAGTTTGCTCCAATGTAGTATGAGTAGTAGTAAAATGAATTCGTTGAAAAGTTATCGCCTTCCAAAATCGCTGTTATATAATATACGGCAGTTCCATAGAGTTGGCCCAAAGAAATGGCAAATTGAAGTATGTAGCTGTAGGATTTCCCAGTAGCTATTGCATATCTGTAATTCATATTAGAAACACAAACAATGAGATTCAAAATGAAAAATAAAAACAAGATAAAAGTGCATAATATCGCTAGTTGCGGCATCATTTCATTAGGATACGATAGGTTTACAGCAGTGCTGTTAAATAGTGACTATAACGTATACGAATTTTAACAAATTGCTATTGTTTTGTAATACGTTAATTAATACAAAACATTGTCAAATAGCAGATGTAGTGGTGCTACAGCGCTGTTGTGTAGCGGAATTTGTACAAACTACTATTTTATGTGATATTTGATTGACAACATTGATTTGCAGTTTCGAAAGCATGCTTGGATCCAAATTAACTATAGAGTTTGTTTAACTTACACTGCCAGAAGACTAGCTGGACCCTCCAAAACTGCAGTTAGTCCTTCAACAGTGACAACCGCTGCATCCCTTCCTGCATACCTTGAATCCCCTTTGCTATACTCCTTCCCTGTTATATTGGAAAATGAAAACTCATTAACAATGTTGTATTTGTGTTAAACATCAAATAGCAATGAGAAAACAGGACAGTATCAGTATCAGTGTAGACATTGAATAAGAATCAAGTATTTTGCAGTTGTTTTTAAAATACAGTTACAATATAGGCATGTGTAACAATATGATGGATTGTCATTAGATGTCAGTGTAAAACTATTTTACACTGACAGTGGATCTCGGTTAAACTCAATAACATTTAAATATGACTTACAAACTTCAGCAAGGTAAAAGCCAGTATTATCCTTGAAAAACTCTGGTGCAAAAACGAAGTAACCCTCGAGAATAATGTGTGTGAGGCCTGTGAAGGCCCACCAGAAAATCAGGATCCTATCAACTTTTGTTTTCTTGAGACGTCCTGGGAAATTCACAGTCATGTAAACAAAATCAGAAAACTTAAATCCATTTCAAGACAACGACAGAAATTCAAATCGCAATAATAGCGGAAAAGCATAACGAAAAGCCTAAACATAGAACTTGTAGTAAAAAAATGATATTATGTGAGTTCCTACTGAAGAACTTATTTGAAAATACACAGTATACATTAAAGGACAGAGCAATTGATTGAACATCTAGAATGTTTTTAACGAGTAGAAATTGAACTCAGTACTTCAGGGTTTACAGCACTCACACACTGCCCACCAAGCACTTGCGCTAGACTTCGGTGATTAAAAACACATAAAGTATACACTAAAGGAAATCGCAAGCCATTGAAGATGTAGAATGAGTTGAGACAATGTACATCAAATTCATATACAAGTTTCAGTTGTAGCATTTAGTCTCATCTTGTTCTAATCAACTCTTTTCATTTAAGATCATTCACATATTGTCATCAAGAAGAAAATGTATTGGATTGTAAAAACAGCCATGCCATAGTGTTCAATTGTTCATTGACAAATCACATACAAAACAAAATTAATCATAGAACCATTTATTGATTTCAGCCACATTTTAAACGTTCTAACAAAAAATAAAGCAAGGAACATACTTCACAACATTACAATTCCCTCAATGATCAATTGATCATCTATTCATATTTGTCCCTCCCCTCAAAAAATGCAAATCAATATTTCATTAAAAAAAAATGGATCTGTGTCCTATTTTTTATGTCATCATCATGTGCACATTGAAGTGAACTAAAGTATGTGCATATTGAAGTGAACTATTTTAACTAGGATTTATTAAAGAACAAAATTTAGGTGCTTTTGGTGCTGTTCTTCATTTAATATTCATAACTATCCATAGTTTCCTCAAATCTATACTTTTCTCAAAGTTTGCTATAACCACAAAAAATGTATATTGAGCAAAAAAGCACCTGAGAAAATGCACCTAAGTTTTATCGTTTAGGTTTTTAATTGCAACCACAATTTAAAACTTAGATTTCAACATTAACAAAGGGGGGAAAATTGAAACCACACCCACATAGGTCATATAATGAAAAAACGAAACTTTTTGTGATAAATGAACAAATTAAATTAATGGGTCAATTATTCAATAACACAAATCGATGCAATTGAAACTTTTTTTTTTTTTTAAATATCACTAAGTAGTGTTGAATTTTGGTTTGAAGTTGAATAAAAACAAAAAGTTGTTAATGAAATGAATAAATAAATGTGAGCATAATAGTGAAAATAGTTAATTTACCTGAGAAGATCCAAGTGAGAGAAAAGAGGATGAGAGTGAAGGAAGCAAAGACAGAGAGAATGTTTGATTGTGAGAGGAAACAAGGAACGTAGTTTGGAAGAATCATGTCTTTTGGAACGTAGGGATGAGGATGAGATCCATTCTCCATTTTGTTTGGATCTGAATCAATGAGATTTGATTATAGACTCTACTTCTAGTGTTGTTTGTTTGACTCTGTTTTGAGTTGTGGACTGATAAGAGTGTGTGATTTGGTTGGTGAAGTTATGAGACTTTTATAGAAAGGAGCGAGAAAGTGCATCTCGTGTTAATTAGGGATTATTACACTTTTTGGTTTTCTCCGTTTAGGCATTCGAAACATTGGGGGTTGTCTGATTGAAATCGAATAAATTTAAATTTTAACTCGATATTTTAAATTATAGAATTGAAATTTATATTTTGTATGAACCATTTGATGTGTCTCGACCTGACATTATATAATCTAATTTTATTGAATAGATATCGGTAGTTTTGGACAAATTTCTATTAAGCGAGTCGATTATTTGAGATACTTAAAAAAAAAAATTTTTTTACTCAATATTATATTTTGTAAATAATGATAATTCTCTTGATCTTGATGACGAAATTTTATTTGAAGAATTACACTATTATAATTTTCTCTGAAATAGCCGAACAATTCCTTAAAACTTATGACACTATTTTCTCTAGTAAGCCAAAAATTGAAGCCTCAAAACACATGTTTTATGGTGGAAAAGGATTGGGTTTAGCTCCATATGGCACAATATGAAAAAACTTTACTTTTCATCTTTTAAGTGATTTAAAAATTGAAATGTTTGAGCCTTTGAGGAAGGATGAATGAGTGTGTTGTTAACATCGGTTAAAAAAAATGCGATATTAAGTGAAGTTGTGAATCTTAGTGAGATAGTTGGAGAAGTTATAATTAATATTATTTATAAAATCACGTTGGAGAGTAATAAAGATAGTAATTTAGATTTAAAAGAACTTATTCGTGAAACAATGAACTTGTCTGAAAGTTTTAATTTGGCGGATTTTTTTGCCTTGGTTAAACATATTTGATCTTTAGGTATGTATTTATTAATTAATATCATGGATGTTAATTAGCATTTCTAGTTGTATATTTATCATATTCAACTTTGCATTTTCTCTTCTTTTGAGTACTATTTTCTCGATCCATAGACAAATTTTGCTTGGATTTTCAATTTTTGTTTTAACAATTTTTTTTCTTCCATTAAATCATGGCTATCAACAATAAATTGGTCATTTAATTGTAACTTTTAATGCGAAATTGTGATGTAAAAAAACTATTGATATTTAATTAATGATAACTTCTTCTCTCACTTTTATGTTCTAAAAAATCCTCTAAAAAATACATTTTATGAATTCAGGCATTGACTAATTAGTAACTTTTTTTTTCATGAGTAACATATTTATACTAGTTGTTATTAAAAGTAATATTGATAAAATTAAATAAATGTGTATAATCATGAGAATATATATTCTTTTAAAACTTGTAAGTTATCATGTTTAAAGAGTCAACCTTATTATAATATATATGCGACGAAGGTTAGTTCTTGTGAGAATATGAGAGCTAAGAAAACTTTGTCTATATATTCATTTAACTCAACTTGAATTACTCAAGGTTAATGACTTTTCCACCAAGGTACAAAAGATAAACAAATCCTTATATATATATATGAATAATCTTATACTGTCATACAAATCGACACCATATATTAATACAAATGGTGATTTCTGTTGTCTTCTGAAAACATGCATAAATGAACAAAAATACATGATTCACATGAATGATATATAATACGGATGTAAAATTTTCAAAAATTGTATTTCAATAATATAACTCTCTATATATTATTAGCTTATATGAAGTTATAATAAATTGTATTTAAAAAATTATAGAGTTATAATAAATGTTTGGACAATAGGACGAAATCCTAAAGTTTGGACAAATAATTGTGACATATTTTATCCAGTGAGATTTATGAATAGTAATGTTGATCTTAGAGGACATGATTTTCAACTTATACCATTTGGATCGGGTTGTCGAGGGTGTCTAGACATTCAATTGGGCCTAAATACTATTAGACTTGTTGTGGCCCAATTGATGCACTGTTTTGATTGGGAGCTTCCATTTGGTATATCTCCTAATGATTTAGACATGAGTGAGAAATTTGACCTCTCAATGCCAACAAATAGCCACTTGCTAGTTGTGCCAACAATTCGTAGACACGTTTGATATATACTTGAAAAGATATAAAACTTAATTGTGTCAAGCTTATGTATAGTTAAAATAAAAGGTTGACTAAGTAAGTGGTTTTTATATATATTTAATTTTTATTTTATATTTTATTTGTGATTTTATCATTTAAATAAGATATTATTGTGTTCGTCGTCTTAAAGAATGGTGTCTGCAAATAAAATAAATAGATATTTTTTTTGATAAATATTGTTATAAAAAATTTACTTTATACTCTTGTTGTAGTTAGTTCCCACATCACAACAATTTCCATAATCTTAATTTTGCGTCAAACATTTTTCATAATAAATATTTGGAAAAAAAAATATGTTTGAAAATTCCAAAATTAAAAAATATGAAAATTTAAAATGTTACATTTTAAAAAGGTTGAACACAAATAATAACTTTCATGTGTCATTGCAACAAGGTTTAGATTACACATAGTCTTAAAAATATATTTTATGATGTTTGAAAAAAATTTGTTAACATCGATTTAATTTTTTTAAAATTGGTCTTAACGAATATAAGGTCTGAATTACACATTAGTTCTTAATAATATGAAATTTTGTTAAAAGTTAACTTAATTTTTTTGAGTAATTCATTTTTATTTTAGTTCAATCACTTAATTAGTGTCACCTTAACATTTGCTTAGATTTACTTTTTTTTTTCTTATATGTAAATTAATTTATGTTTGAGTTTTTTAGAGTTGTGAAAAATTGATAACATAAATATGTTTCGAGTTTTTGGATTTCTAATAATTCGCAACGAAGAAATGAATTTGTCAATAAGAAAAATGAATTTGTCAATAAGAAAAATGAATTTAAGTTTTGTATAAATAATACAAAACGTGTTTTTAGAGATTTACAATGTTTATTGGAGTGTGCAAACTAACTCTAGGTGTAAAATAGAGCGACAATATGTGCTTTGATGGGGAGGAAAAGTATTTGGTTAGACACAAATATCTAGACATCAATATAAACATAAATATATATATTATCTAATTATTTTAAAAATAAATATTTTTTATTTATTTTTATATCTTTTAAGTGTATGTGTAAATTATGTGCTCAAATGATTATAATGCAATTATCTTAGTCAATATTTAAATTCAAATTTTTTAAATTCATTAATACTTGAATTCAATTATAGAATTATTGATTAACTTTTAATTGTTAACATTTTTAAATAAATTATTTTTAGGCGGCCAAAAAAAAGTTTTGTAAGGCAACATTTATAAACTAAATTACATTTACATTGCTGGTATAATAAAACAACGAGTCAACACAATTTATTGCACCATTTTTGACCAAGTCGTCCATGAATTAAGGTACATTCTTCGAAAATATTCTAAATTTTTTATTTATAATTTTGTTATATATATATATTAATATTAATATTTATCAATTAAATTAAAATTTATAATATTTTTAACGAAATTTAATTAAAACAATCAATCATACAAGATGATTACTTGTGATTAAAAAATTATTTTGTTCAGCAAAATTATTCACAAAAATATAATAAAATATCTTGTGAGACTTCTCATAAATTTCTTAGGATTATATTGTTGAGTAAAAATTTGTACAGTTTTAAAATCAAATATGCATCGGTAGTTTAAAAAAAAAAAAAAAAAAATTAAAAATCTCCTATTACCTCAAAATGAGAGAAAAAATTGAATCTGCAACTTTTTTATCATTCAACTCATTAACTCTCTCATTTGATCAGCCACCAAATAAATATTATATTTTTTAAAGAATAGACGCAATTATAATATAACAACAATTAATTTATTTAATAAGCAAATACTCACCACTAGATTTAAATAAAGTATATCCTTTTTGTTTTTGACTCATTCAAGATTATCTTTATAAGTGAGGCCTCTATATAAAATTTAAAATCGAACCTTAGAGACTTTTTTAACTTTAAGTGATAAAAACTTTTTTAAAAATAATTAGTCAAAGATATTTTGTTAGCATTGACAAATTTTTTAATTCATTTTAAGTGTGAGAACTTTAGATTAGGTTAGACCGAAAATAGAGCTGCCATTTTTTTCCTTTAACTCTAGTCACTTCTCATCTTCATATATTAAATGGGTATTTTTAAAAGTATTTTTTTAACTCATAATCATCATTTTATATTGATTTTTGATTTTTTTGATTTAAACAAAAACTTCCACATAAATATAATTTTACTTTCAAATTTTGTCTGTGATTTTATTATTTGAGTATTGTTTAGTTTGACATTTTAGTGTAGAGTTGTATGATTTTTTATTTTAGTGCGTAGTTTATTTGATTCAAATTGACAAATTAACTTCAATTTATTATAAATTTAATTAATGACTATGATGTTAACAAAATTGTAAATTTTTGGAAGTATATATATTCTAAATACTTTAATTTTATCATATTTATAAATATTTTATTGTTTTGTATTATTTATCTTAATGTTGAGAATAAAATAGAATGTTTACTTTTTTATATAGTTAATCTACTACAAAAAGTTTTGATTTTAGTGAAATTCGCTGTTTATAACGAGTTATTAATCACAGTTACTCATACATGGAGTCATTAAATCTTTTATTTATATATATATATATATATATATATATATATATATATAATCTTATTAAATCTTTTATTTATATATATATATATATATATATAATCTTGTTAGAGCTTATCCTAAAGCATTATTCCTATTCCTAGAAGATGTTTCCTTCAACTTTATCAATCGCATGGATCATTTTAGCTCTCATATTATTCATCCTATCAACAATCTTATTAAGAAAACAAAGCCACAATGAAAAGAAAAAACCACCAGGTCTACAAGGTTTACCAATTTTAGGCAACCTTCACATCCTAGGAAGCCTTCCTCATCGTACCCTTCAAACCTTGTCCCAAAAATATGGTCCTATAATGTCTCTAAGATTAGGACTGGTTCCAACAATTGTAGTAACTTCCCCTGAATTAGCTGAACAATTCTTAAAAACACATGAATCTAATTTTGCAAGTAGACCAAAAATTGAAGCATCAAAGTATCTTTCTTATGGCTACAAAGGTTTAGTTTTTTCTGAATATGGTCCTTATTGGAGAAACATGAGGAAAGTTTGCACCTTGCAACTTCTAAGTGTGATGAAAGTTGAGTCCTTTGCACCTTTGAGGAAGAATGAAGTTGAAAGGATGGTTGAATTGGTAAAGAAAAAAGAAAGGGTTGGTGAGGTTGTGAATATTAGTGAAATTGTGGAAGGTGTTTTAGAAGAAATTGTGTTTAAAATGGTTTTGGGGTGTAATAAGGATGATATGTTTGATTTGAAGGGGTTAGTTAAAGAGATTATGCTTCTAGCTGGAAAGTTTAATTTTGCAGATTTTGTGCCTTGGATTGGATTCTTGGATTTACAGGTTTGAATTTCCAATAACTTTTACTTTTTATTTATATTTTATTTTTATTTTTATATATTTTTCTCTACTTTATATGTTTTAATTTATCTATTGCGTTAATATGAAATTATTTTATTTATATATTCAATCGGTTATAGTGAATATTTTGACAGAATTGAATTTAAATTTTAACTCTAATAATTTTTTATTAGACTTTACTTATCTTTCGACTGAATTTTAAATTAATAAGACCTATTTTTCTTTATACAAATATTTTTGGAGATTTTTTAAAAATAAATATAGTAAAATCACATCATAGTACAATTTAATACATTGCATGTGTAAACAAAATTAATAGAAATTAATCTCAATTGTTTTTTGAGTTGTATTTGTCACGAGGAATTAACAACTTTGATTGTATTTCAATACTTAGTTTTTTTTCCTTTAACTTACTAATTATTTAGTTGAAAAAGTAATTAACCATATATATTGTCAATAGTCTTTAAGTTAGATAGAATATGAAACAAAAATGTATATATAAGGGGGTAAAGTTAGTGTCAATTCAAAATTTAAAATAATATTATAATCTATATAAGAGTTGTTCGATTATCTACTATTGAATTTTTGTTATTGAACTACTCAAACGAGGTTTGGTCTCAAAATGTGTTTATATATAAAAAAATTCTTCTCTCACTACCAAATTTTTTCAAAAGTCTCAAATTTTATGTGATTTACTAATTCAAACCTATATTTTTATGTACTTGAGAACATTAAAATCGAAAAATAAATACTTTTTTTTGTAAAAATTGATATTCTTCTCATTATAAATTGCACCCGTTATCAAAACTAACAATAAATAAATAAATTATGTTTTTGAGATTTTTGTACTAACGTTTACTTTTTATTTTGAATAAGAAACATCAATTAAATTAATTTAGCAATTACATCAAAGATAAAATCCATTTTTTATCATTAGTTTTGTTCCCTAACTCTATTTTTTTTTATTAGTGTTATGCGTTATTTTTCAGTGTCATTATTACAATCATATTATTATTTTAGGGATTAAGGAGAAGCTTCAAGAGAACAAGTAAAGCAATTGACAAAATGTTGGAAAAAATAATCAAGGAGAAAGAACAAAGTTTCAATGCACAAAATGGTAGTCATAAAGATTTCATAGAAATATTACTCTCCATGATGGACCAACCAATTGACCCTTATGATGAACAAAATCATATAATTGATCGAACAAACATAAAAGCTATTACTTTGGATATGATTTCAGCAGCATTTGATACTTCCACAACTGTTATTTTGTGGGTTTTATCTGAGCTATTAAGGAATCCAAAGGTTATGAAAAAAATTCAAGATGAACTAGATAATGTGGTTGGACTGAAAAAATTAGTAGAAGAAATTGATTTGGTAAAATTAAATTATTTGGATATGGTGATTAAGGAGACTTTTAGATTACATCCTGCTGCAACATTAATTATGAGAGAGTCAATAAAAGATACAATTATTAATGGATATCACATAGAGAAAAATTCGAGGATCCTTATAAATATATGGGCAATTGGAAGAGATCCAAAAATTTGGTCAGATAATGTTGATGTCTTCTATCCTGAAAGATTTATTGACAATAATATTGATATTAAAGGATATGATTTTGAGATGTTACCATTTGGGTCTGGTCGAAGAGGATGTCCTGGAATAAACTTAGGCCTTGTAAATGTTAAATTTATTTTAGCTCAATTGGTGCATTGTTTTAATTGGGAGCTTCCAAAGGGTGTGAGTATTGAGGAATTGGACATGATGGAGCAATATGGTTTAACAACACCAAGAGCAACACATTTGTTTGCAGTTCCTAAATATCGTCTTCTTATATAGATGGATGATATTGATAATAGTTTTTCTAGTTTGATTTTGATGTAGTTAAAAAATATGTCAATTGAGTTATGGATTTTTAATATATTTTGTGGTAGTGTAATATTTATATGTTTAGAATGACAATAAAGTTAATAGAATCACAATGAATTATTATCAACAGAATGACTAAAATTCAAGCATGTCATTATTAGTTAACAATATGTTTGATTACGAACTTACGATTATGTACATACACAATGTGAAAATTTTGGTTTCATTATGCACATTTTTTTCTTTACATCAACCAAATTTATCTTTTGGTTAAAATTAATTTTGGTTGGTTTGAAGTATTATGTTTGAAATTTGGATAGATATTGTGGTATTTATTGGTAAGATCAAACCGACCAATCGATAAAACTTGGATTAACTAAAAAAGTCCTTTTAGGTTAAGTAATTGAGTGATCTTAGTTTTCAAAATAAAAAATTCAGATCTGACCCAGATAAACTGGTTTCTCCAAAAAAAATTGTAATTTTTTATTTTTTATTTTTTTTAAATTAGAAGACTTTCCTTAAAAATAACTTAGAAGATCCAAATCCAATCCATATTCTAACCACATTTACTCACTCACCCAACCAACTCTCTCTTTCTTTTCATCATAAAAACCCTAACACACACTAATAACACCCTAAGAAAGTTTGTCTGAAATAAAACCCTAACACATACAGATACACGGTTGCACCGCTCCTCACAAAACATCCCTATACTTTTAGATGTTGTTCATAGAAGTTGGAAATCATAGAATTAGTTCATTGTGTAGTTATAATGAGTGCATTTTGTGGTAATAATTTGCTTCTTCTATTTCTCGAAAAGAATGTCCCTTCTCTCTCTAAATAGATTTTATTTACTCTAAATGAGATACATTGACTTTCTAATAAATGAGCCAAGATTAGGTGCAACATCTAAGATTTTATTTATCTCTTTTTATAAGACATCTTTCAAATATTCAATTGCATTAATTATTTCTTTACCAATATACTTCTAATTATATTACATCTTTTTTTACAATATACAATAAATATCGTTATAAAGATATAAATTAATTTTTTATGTAAAAAGTAAATTTGTAAAACAACACAAATTGTCTACCAATGTAATACCATAATCAAATTTCTTGATACACATGATGTAGTCAACAAAGTCATATATATATAAAGACGAAGATAATAATAATTACAATCAAATTTTTTCATCATTGAATGTAGTTCGTAGGCAATCATAAACCTTTAGATATTTTGGGTCTGCTCACTATACAACTCGGTAAGTGGTTAGAAGGTAGATTTTTTTAACTTAACTTGATAATAGTAGATTGAGAATAATTCTCTATTTGATTGAATTGTCATACAAAAGTTAACTTGTTGAATTTTGTGAACTTTTATTAATTTTTTATTATGTAAGTTCTAACCAAACACGTTTATCTATCAGAAAGACTAATATAGACTAAAATAATAGGTGGTCAATCATAACTCATGTTTGTTTTTGAATCTCCACTTTTCAAACTTGAAGATCCACTAAAATTAGTAGATCATTCATACTAATATTTTTCTTTCATCTTATTCTTCCCTTGTTCTCAAATCTAATTCAACTCCATAAAACAACCAAACATCTATTGAGATACATGGGAAATAGAAAACATTTATCATTATTGGTATTTCGGTATCATATTGGTGGAACCCTAAATGAATTGAAAATGTTGTTAGACTATTTTCCTTCTTCGTAGAACTCTAGATTGCACGAAAAGATGGATTGGTTAGATAAGAAATTTAAGACATTGAGTATATGAGTCACATCTCTTATATATATTTTTCATTTAGTTCACTCTTAATCATTAATTGTGAGAGTAATCACAAACACAAACACAAACACAAATACTTGAATTTCAACATCTAATAAATATAATGAAAAGACGACCATATTCCTAATTTTCCTTCAATGTTCAAGGACTAGGTGGTAATTTGATTTAGGGATTTCAGGATAAGATCTAATACATCTATCAAAATGTTGTGCATTATGGATCACCTATACGATGATTCGCCCTATACATTGAGACAAAAACAAATTTTAGGCAAATGCTAACAATTATTTTTTGAGACTTTATTTCAAACGCCATTAATTAAATTTCTTGAAGTGTCTTATATTAAATAAATATTTAAATGTGTTTTTAGTCTCCACAAATATATCATTTTTTATTTTTAATTCATATAAAAACATATTTATTCTATTTTTAATATTTACAAATATATCATTTCTAATATTCATGTTGATTCTATCGTCTCATTTAATTTTTCATCCAAAACAACATAAACATAATAAAAAACATCCACCTGGTCCAAAATCTTTCCCAATTATTGGCAACCTTCACATACTAGGAAAACTTCCACATCGTACCCTTCGAACCCTTTCTAGAAAACATGGACCCATCATGTTCTTAAAATTAGGAAAAATTCCAACCATTATAGTTTTTCCCCTCAAATAGCCAAACAATACCTTAAAACTTATGACACTATTTTCTCTAGTAGACCAAAAATTCAAACCTCAAAACACATGTTTTATGGTGGAAAAGGATTGGGTTTAGCTCCATATGGTGTCTATTGGCGCAATATGAAAAAACTTAAAACTTTGTACTTTGTATCTTTTAAGTGCTTCAAAAATTTAAATGTTTGAGCCTTGGAGAAATGAGGATTAGAGAGTGTTATTGAAATCGATTGAGAAAAGTGTGATTTTAAGTGAAGTTGTGAATTTTAGTGAGATGGTTGGAGAAATTATATCGAATATTACTTATAAAATAGTGTTGGAGTGTAATAAAGATAGTAATTTGGATTTAAAAGGACTTATTCGTGAAGCAATTAACTTGACTAAAAGTTTTAATTTAGTGGATTTTTTTACTTTGGTTAGACATATTTGATTGTATTTATTAATTATGATCATGGATGTTAATTAACTTTTCTAGTTATACATTTATTGTATTCAACTTTGTATTTTCTCTACTTTTAAGTACTATTTTTTTTATACGTAGGCAAATTTTGCTTTGATTTTCAATTTTGTTTTACAAATTTTTTTTCTTCTATTAAATCACGTCTATCAACAATAACTTTCATAATAATTGGTCATTTGATTGCGACTTTTAATATGAAACTGTGGTGTGAAAAAATTATTGATATTTAATTTATGATAACTACTTCTCTCACTCTTGTGTTCTAAAAAAAACCTCTAAAAGATACATGTTGTGAATTTAGATGTTGACTAATTAATAATTAATTTTTTTTCATGATTAACATATTTATACTAGTTGATATTAAAAATGATATTGATAAAATTAAATGGGAGAGAAGGTCAATTCTAGCCACACGTAATACAAGTAAAAATAAAACTTTGTCTATAGATTCATTTAACTCAACTTGAGAAGGTTAGTTCTTGGGAGAATATGAGAGCTTAAGAGAACTTTGTCTATAGATTCATTTAACTTAACTTCAATTAGTCAAGGTTAATGACTTTCCCAATCTTTTAGACCAATAAAAAAATAAACAAACCTTTTTTTATATATGGAATAATCTTACGATGACACATAAATTGACATTGACACTATATTTTAATGTGTTTGATGATTTCTTTTGCCTTATCAGAAAACATACATAGATGAACATAAATATATGGTTCACGTGAAAGATATATAATATGGATGTAAAGTTGTCAAAAATTGTATGTCAATAATATATTATTAGCTACTAGAATTGTTATATACTTTATCTAAAATAAAATATAAACAAAAAATCATTTTAAAAAAATGATATAATATGATCAAAATTAAAACTAATTTTTTTTTAACTGGTTGTTGGTCGTATATATATTACTGAAATATCATTCATTTTCATTCGGGATTAACGAATCGAATGAAGAAAACAAGCAGCATTTGAACAAATGGTGGAGAAGATAATCAAAGATTAAGAGCATTATTCAAACACCATAAAAAAAAAAAGACCCTCACCATAAGGACTTTATTGACGTATAACTTTCATTAATGCATCAATCCATGGATCCTCATGACAAAGAAAAAGAAAACGTCATTGATATAACTAATATCAAAGCAATTATATTATACATGATTGATGGAGCATTAGACTCATCTACAACAACAATTGAATGGATCATGTCCGAACTCTTAAGGAATCTAGGTGTTATGAAGAAATTTCAAAATGAGATAGAAAATATGGTTGGTATGAATAATAAGGTAAAAGGTATTCACTTTGAAAAATCACTTTATCTTAATACGATAGTGAAAGAAACATTAAGATTATATCCAAATGGACCATTGCTAGCACCTTGTGAGTGTCTAGAAGATGCCACAATTGATGGTTACTACATAAATAAAAATTTTAAAGTCATAATAAATGCTTGGACAATAGGACAAGATCTTAAAGTTCAGACAAATAATTGTGACGTGTTTTATCCAAAGATATTTATGAATAGTAATGTTGATCTTAGAAGATATAGTTTTCAACTTATACCATTTGAATTGGGCCGTCGAGGGCGTTCAATTGGGCCTAAATAATGTTAGGCTTGTTGTGGCCCAATTGGTGCATTGTTTTGATTGATAACTTCTATTTGATATATCTCCTATTGAATTGGACATGAGTGAGAAATTTGGCCTCTCAATGCCAAGAAATAACCGCTTGCTAGTTGCTGCCATCAATTCGTAGACATGTTTGTAAAGATATAAAATTTAACTGTGTCAAGTTTATATATAGTTAAAATTAAGGTATATTAAGTAATTGCATTTTATTTTACACTTTGTTTGTGATTTTGCCATTTGAATAACACATTGTTGTGTTTATCGTCTTAGAGAGACGTTGAATTTTTCGTTTTATTACATTGCTTATTTAATTCAAATTGACCTATTAAATTTAATCATTTACATATTTAATCAATAATTTTGTCATTATAGAGATGAAAATACGATAATTAAAAATAAATTTGTCATTTATTTATTAAATTTATCTTTTTTAATTTATATTATTTTTTGATATATTTTATCAATCTAAATAAATGAATGTTGTTATTTAATTAATAAATAAAAACGAATATATGTAATTACAAAGGATAATGATGGTTATGTTGAACCAACAAGAGTCATGTTTAACGTTTTTATTGTGTATTTGAATTATTTTAGTTTCTTCAATATACGAAATTTAATTGTAATTTTCTAAAAACGAATTACAGATTTACACTCAGATAAAGTGAAGGAGAATTTGAGGAAGAATACAAATATCAATTGATAGCATATTAACACCAACTCAATAGGGAAAATAAGAGACAAATTGATTATAACTTTTTAAGAAGTTGTTTTTTGTTTTTAATTAACAGAAAACTGATATTTCTTAATTTTTCAAAACAGATAACTAGTGTTTGAAAAAGCTAATAAAACATACTTCAAAAGTAAAATTGATTCTTATTTCATGGATATATACATATAAATAATGTTTATTTTATCGGTATTTAGTAGTGAATTGTGTAATGTTGATTGCAGGTTAAATAAATAAATATTTTTTTGGACAAAAAATTTGAGCCTTGTCTAATTAGATTGGGATTTTGAATTATTGTTTTATTGAAAATTTTACTTTACACTCTTGCAGTTAGACACAATTATTTAGCCATCAATATAAACACAAATATATATATCATTAAATCATTCTAAAAATAAATATTATTTAATTTTTATTTTTTTTCTAAATTTTTAAGTGTATCTTTAAATTATGTGTTAAAATAATTATTACCATGCAATTATTTTAATTAAGATTTAAATTTTTATTTTTTATTGATAAATTTATTAATCACTTAAATTTAATTACTTAATTTTTATTTAAAATTTTAATTATCATTTATAAATTAATTTCTTCAAAAAAAAACATTTATAGCTTTATTTAGGCAACATTATAAATCAAGTTCTTCTTACGTTGCTGGTAAAATAAAATAATAGATCAACACAATATATTACACCATTCTTGACCAAGTCGTCTATGAATTAAGGTACATAATATGTTCTCCAAATTATTATGATATGGATTTTTTATTCATATTTTTTTTCCTTTAGATGACATAGTAAAAAAAGATTACACACAACTGCAAAATATAGAATTCAAATACATTAGTTAACAATATTGATATCTATTAATTGAATTATACTTTACAAATGAATGGAATTTAATTAGGACAATCAATCGTACAAAATAATTATTTTTGATTAAAAAATTATTTTGTTCAGTAAAATTATTGAAAATATAGAATAAAATAGGTTTAATAAGTGTTGGAATTCAATTATGAGTGGTTAGTCCCACATTAATCAAGAATAGAAGCTATATTGGATATATAAGGAGAATGACTTATAAATCAAATGCCTTAATATTTTGAGTTGACATGTGGTGTTTAAGTCTCTTAAGAATCTTTGATGTTTAGCCCATTTTAGATGTTGCGACTCCCCAATAGTAACACTAAATAGTGTGTGAGAGAAGGGAAATAAACATCACTTCTTTGATTAATATCATAGATTTTTTTTTTCCAGTCCTACCTAACCTTTTTAAAAGTTTGGCAAAAACCTTATTTATATAAAAACACTTAAATGTTGTATTTTATATTTTTTTTGAATAGGCTAAACTATGCCTTTATTTAAAAAATAATCTGAAACAAACACTCTTTAAACTATAAAAAATGATTTTTGGTTTCAAATGATATATTTTTTTTCTGAAACAAATGCACCAATTATTATCTCTAAAAAAAATATGGAACGACTACTGAGTAATTGCCTAATTGAATGAATCCTGAATATAGAATGACTACTGAATATATAATCAAATATGAAATGACTAATGAATGATTGTCTAACTGATAGACTTTAAAATAGGAAATAAAATTGTTAATAAATAATAGACTGTTTTATAAGTTTGAGCCTAACTTTTTTATTAAACAGGTCAGACCATAATCCCTAATAAACGGTTTAGTTTATTTCCACCCCTATGTACAAGTAACTTGCTTTGGCTTCGTTTAAATTTTAGTATGGCTTATTTCCATTTCATACAAATATTTGTTGATATCTTTTAAGAATAAATATAGTAAAATGACATCATAGTGTAATTTAATACAATACACGTGTAAAAATAATTTAATAGAAATTAATCTCAATTGCTATATGAGTTGTATTTGTCATAAGGAATTAATAACTTTGATTATATTTCAATGCTTGAGTATTTTTTCTTTAACTTATTATTTATGTAGTTGAGAAAGCAATTAACCATATATAATGTCAATAGTTGTAAGTTAGATAGGATATGAAATCAAAATGTAGTTATAAGTCGGCAAGTTAGTCTCAATTCCAAATTTAAGTTGGTATTAGAGTGTATTTAAGAGTTGTTTGACTATGTGTTATTAAAATTTTGTTATTAGATCACTCAAATAAATTTTGGTTTGAAAATGTGTTTATAAAAACTTCCTCTAACTTCGTTTAAATTTTGTTACGGCTGATTTCCATTTCATTCGGATAGTTGTTGAGATTTTTTAAGAATAAACATAGTAAAATGACATCATAGTGTAATTTAATACTACTATGCCAAAAATAATATTTTATAGCGCGTCTTTTATAGTGTTTATTAAATACAAGCGATGTTGTATGATATTTTAAAAATAACGGAGGATACAACAACGCTTTTTTGATAAGCGCTGTAAAAGACTTGCGCTTTCACATAATTAAAAGACCTATTAGAGGGCTTTTTAAAAAAGCGCTGTAAAAGGCTTTTAAAAAAAATAAGGAGGTCTTTTACAGCGCTTTTGGACAAGCGCTTTAAAAGGCCTATAAAAAAGCGTTGTAATAGGCTGTCAAAAAATAAAATAAGAAGGTCTTTTACAGCGCTTTTTAAAAAAGCGCTGTAATAGGCTTTTAAAAAATAAAATAATGAGGTCTTTTACAGCGCTCTTTAAAAAAGCGTTGTAATAGACTTTTAAAAAATAAAGTAAAGAGGTCTTTTACAGCACTCTTTAAAAAAGCGTTGTAATAGGCTTTTAAAAAATAAAATAAGGAGGTCTTTTACAACACTCTTTAAAAAAGTGCTGTAATAGGCTTTTAAAAAATAAAATAAGAAGATCTTTTACAACGCTCTTTAAAAAAACGTTGTAATAGACTTTTAAAAAATAAAATAAGTAGGTCTTTTACAACGCTCTTTTACAGCGCTCTTTAAAAAAGTGCTGTAATATACTTTTGAAAAATAAAATAAGAAAGTATTTTACAGCGCTTTTTAAAAAAGCGCTGTAATAGACTTTTAAAAAATAAAATAAGAAGGTCTTTTACGACGCTCTTTAACAAAGCTTTGTAATAGGCTTTTAAAAATAAAATAACGAGGTCTTTTACAACGCTTTATAAAAAAGCGTTGTAATTGGCTGTTAAAAAATAATATAAGGATGTCTTTTACAGTGCTTTTTAAAAAAGCGTTGTAATAGGCTTTTAAAAAGATCTTTTATAGCGCTTTTGAAAAAAGCGATGTAGTAGAATTTTATATATAACAGTAAATCGTTTCAGTTTCTTCTTTATTACATAAACTTCACTACGCTTCAGTGTACTTCTCCTCTTCATTATCCTTCTCATTGCGAACCCTATTGTCCCTACGAAGCATATCGTTAACCATCTCCATTGCAAATCATCTTTATATTTGTTACTATCCCTACGAACATTATTATGTACTCTTCTCATTACGAACCATACTCTGTCCTACGAACCGTTCGTATTTCTGCGTACTCTCGCTGTTTCTTCTTAAACGAAAGTGTAACCCTACGAACCCTACGTATTTCTTCGCACTCTTCAGGTATTGTATTCATTTATTCATTTATTTCTTACATATATATAATGTGTTTGTTAATGCTAATAATCATATTTATTTGATAGTGTTTTACAAGTTTTCCGAGCTCAAATGGGTGCTACAGTGTCGAAGCAAAAATCAAATAAATCACATAGATTCCATTAAAGGTTTGAAATATATGCCTTTAAAATTTCATTAACAATCAATGCACAAATATTTATTGACTTATATGTTTTATTTTATAGTGCTCTCGTCAAACTAACAACATAGACTGCAGATATTGTATATTACGATATATGAAGGAGATTGTTGACATAATCCCAGAAAGATATCTAATTGAAATAAAGAAATGCACTTATTACAACGCTCTTTTTAAAAAGCGATGTAAAACTAATACAACAAGCAGCGCGTTTTTAGAATAGATTTACAACGCAACGCGTTTTTAGAATAGATTTACAACGCTTTTTTATTTTAAAGAATGTTGCTGTAACTTTTTATAACGCTGGATACTAGAGCGCATAATTTTTTGAAAAAGCGCTGTAAAATACAATTTTTCGCGTACAATGCACGTGTAATAAGCATTTAATAGAATTTAATAGAAATTAATCTCAATTGCTATATGAGTTGTATTAGTCGTAAGGAATTAATAACTTTGATTATATTTCAATGCTTGAGTATTTTTTCTTTAACTTATTATTTATGTAGTTGAGAAAGCAATTAACAATATTTAAGAGTTGTTTGACTATGTGTTATTAAAATTTTGTTATTATATCACTCAAATAAAATTTGGTTTGAAAATGTGTTTATAAAAAAAAGAAATTATTTTTTCACTACCAAATTTAAATAATACAAAACATGATTTTTGAAATTTACAATGTATATTTGAGTGTGCAAACTAACCCTAGATGTAGAATAGAATGATATGTGATTTGATGATTTGGGGAAGAAATATAAAAGCGGAGAGAAAACTTATTCTAAAAATAAATATTATTTTTATTTTTATTTTTATTTTTTCTATAAATTAAATTAATAAATTATTTAATAAATAAAAACATTTATAAATTAATTCTCTTTAGGCGACAAAATAAAGTATTTTTAGGCAACATTATAAACTAAGTTTTGGTTACATTTCTGGTAAAATAAAATAATGGGTCAACACAATATATTGCACCATTCTTAACCAAGTCGCCCCTGAATTAAGGTAATAACATGTCCTCTAAAATATTCTTATATTGATTTTCTATTCATAAATCTTTTTTCTTTAAATGACATAATAAAAAAATTTACACACAACTGTGTGAACTATCGAATTCGACCACAACTGTAATTGTAAATACTCTGATTTATTATTTTTAAAAATATAATTAAAAAAATTATTAATTAATTTTAGAGAAAATAAATATTTAAGATAATCTTATAAATATATATATAAAAAAATATAAAAATAAAAAACAATTTTGTATCTTTATGTTTAAAGTTTCATTAGCTAATGTTTCGAAAAAATAAGATGATACAATAGTTATTTTTTAGTTCATAATCATCAATTTAAATTATTTTTTTTCAATTTTTTTATTTAAATAAGTAGTTTCACATAGATACATTTTTCTTTTCGAACTTTGTTCTTGATTTAAATGTTTGAACTTTGTTTTGTTTGATATTTTAACGTAGAGTTGTGCGATTTTATATCTTATCGTGTTGTTCATTTAGTTCAAATTATTATATTAGCTTCAATTCATTACCAATTGAATTAATGAATTTAATATCGTGAACGTTGTAGATTTGAAAACATATATACTCTATACAATAAAATTTTATCACATTTACTCTTTTATAAAGTTTATCTACTCAATAAAAAAATTTAATTTTAATGAAATTTCTTGTTTGTAATAAGTTATTAAATAGAATTACTCATAATTCAATTCAATGTATCTAATCCTATATATATATATATATAATCACCTTAGAGGTTATCCTAAAGCATTATTCCTATTCCCAGAACATGTTTCCTTCAACTTTATCAATCGCATGGATCATTTTAGCTCTCATATTATTCATCCTATCAACAATCTTATTAAGAAAACAAAGCCACAATGAAAAGAAAAAACCACCAGGTCCTCGAGGTCTACCAATTTTAGGCAACCTTCACATCCTAGGAAGCCTTCCTCATCGTACCCTTCAAACCTTGTCCCAAAAATATGGTCCTATAATGTCTCTAAGATTTGGACTACTTCCAGTAATTGTAGTAACTTCCCCTGAATTAGCTGAACTATTCTTAAAAACACATGAATATAATTTTGCAAATAGACCATACACTTCAGCATCAAAGTATCTTTCTTATGGCGACAAAGGTTTAATTTTTTCTGAATATGGTCCTTATTGGAGAAACATGAGGAAAGTTTGCACCTTGCAACTTCTAAGTACGATGAAAGTTGAGTCCTTTGCACCTTTGAGGAAGAATGAAGTTGAAAGGATGGTTGAATTGGTAAAGAAAAAAGAAAGGGTAGGTGAGGTTGTGAATATTAGTGAAATTGTGGAAGGTGTTTTAGAACAAATTGTGTTTAAAATGGTTTTGGGATGTAATAAGGATGATATGTTTGATTTGAAGGGGTTAGTTAAAGAGATTACAACTCTAGGTGGAAAGATTAATTTTGCAGAGTTTGTGCCTTGGATTGGATTCTTGGATTTACAGGTTTGAATTTCTAAATCTTCTCAAATATCTTTAAGTTTTGTTTGTTTGAATTGATTAATTTGACTGTATATTTTTATGTTTTTGAAAATATAAAAATTGGAGAATAAACACCTTTTATAAAAATGGGATAATCTTCTCTTTACAAGTTACAAGAATTATCAAAATTAAAAATAAATAAAAACACTTTTTTTGTTATTGATATTTTTGTATTAATTTACTTCTTATTTTGAATAAGAAAAATCAAATTTGTCTCTAATTCGAACAATATATTTATTTAACAATAAAATAAAAAATAAAGTCCATTTTTTATCTTTAGTTTTGCTTTCTAACTTTTTTATTTTATTTTTTATCATTATTACAATCATACTATTATTTTAGGGATTGAGGAGAAACTTCAAGAGAATAAGTAAAGCAATGGACAAAATGTTGGAAAAAATAATCAATGAGAAAGAACAAAATGCACAAAATGGTAGTCACAAGGATTTCATAGAAATATTACTCTCAACGATAGACCAACCAATTGGCCCTAACGATGAACAAAATTATATAATTGATCGAACAAACATAAAAGCCATTATTTTAGATATGATTTCAGCAGCATTTGATACTTCCACAACTGTTATTTTGTGGGTTTTATCTGAGCTATTAAAGAATCCAAAAGTTATGAAAAAAACTCAAGATGAGTTAGATAATGTGGTTGGACTGAAAAAATTAGTAGAAGAAATTGATTTAGTAAAATTAAAGTATTTGGATATGGTGATTAAGGAGACTTTTAGATTACATCCTGTCGTAGTATTCATTGCAAGAGGGTCAATAAAAGATATAATTATTGATGGTTATCACATAGAAAAAAAATCCAGGATCTTGATAAATGCATGGGCAATTGGAAGAGATCCAAAAGTTTGGTCAGACAATGTTGAAGACTTTTATCCTGAGAGATTTATTGACAGTAATATTGATATTAAAGGAAATGATTTTGAAATATTACCATTTGGGTCCGGCCGAAGAGGATGTGCTGGAATGAACTTAGGTCTTGTAAGTGTTAAATTTATTATAGCTCAATTGGTGCATTGTTTTAATTGGGAGCTTCCAAAGGGTATGAGTATTGAGGAATTAGACATGAGGGAGGAATTTGGTTTAACAGCATCAAGAGCAACACATTTGTTTGGACTTCCTAAATATCGTCTTCTTATATAGCACTATATTTATGGATCAAATTGATAATAGTGTTTCTAGTTTGATTTTGATGTAGTAAAAAAATAAGTTACTCGAGTTATGGATTTCCAATAGCTTTTGTGATAGAGTAATATATGTATGTTTGGAATGACAATAAAATTATCATAATCACAATAAATTATTATTCAACAGTATAATTAAAATTCAAGCAAGTCATTACTGAATGTACATTTTTTTCTCTACATCAACCAAATTTATCCTTTGATTGAAATTAATTTTGGTGTGTTTCAAGTATTATGTTTGAAATTTGAATAGACGATGTGGTGTTCATTGGTTAGGTCAAATTGACAGATAAAACTGACTCGAATTAACTCAAAAAATTAGTTTGAGTCGAGCAATTGAGTGATTATAGTTTTCAAAACAAGAAATTCAACTACTAAAATTTGTGTCAGGTAAAGTTGAATCATTCTGAGATAAACTTCGATGATTTGGTTTCTCTAAAAAAAATTGTAATTTTTTATTTTGTTTAAAAAAGTTATAAGACTTTCCTTAAAAAAAACTTAGAAGATTCAAATTCAAACCATATTCTCACCACATTTACTCACTCACCCAACCCACTCTCTCTTTCTTTTCAACCTATAATCCCTAACACACACTAAGAAAGTCTGAAACAAAACTCTAACACATATAGATACACGGTTGCCACTACTTTTCACCATATTTTCTCAAATCTAATTCAACTCCGAAAAACAACCAAACATCTAATGAGATTAAGGAAAATAGAAAACCTTTACTATTATGGTACTTTGGTATCATATTGATGGAGCCCTAAATGAATTGGCAATGTTGTTAAATCATTTTCCTTCTTCGTAGAACTCTAGATTGTACATAAAGATGGATTGGTTATATGAGTCGCATTTCTTATATTTTTTTTTTTCATTTAGCTCATTCTTAACTATTAATTATGAGAGTAACACACCCACTTAAATTTCAACATCTAATATGAGAAGACTACTATATTTCTAATTTTCCATGAATGTTCAAGATCTAGGTTATAATTTGGTTTAAGGAATCCACGATAAGATCTAATACATCTCTAAAAAAAGCTGTGCATTATGGGTCATATATATGATGGTTCACCATTTACCTTCAGATAAGAATAAACAAAATTTTGGCAAATGTTAACAACTGTTTTTGGAGAATTTATTTCAAACACCATTAATTAAATTTCTTGAAGTGTATTATATTAAATAAATGTTTAAATTTACTTTTAATCTCTACAAATATACCATTTTTTATTTTTAATCTATGTAAAAATATATTTGTTTTATTTTTAATCCTTGCAAATATACCATCTTTTTTTATTGTTTTATTTTAATCTCTAGAAAATTGATTCATATTAAAACTGATTCATGCAATTTTGATTACAGTTCTTAATATGAGGGAGTAAAATCAAAATTTCTGTATACTACAATTACCAATTCAAATAAAATAAATTTTAACGAATTAAAAATAAAAAATATATATATATACTATAAATAAAATAAAAAATTATTAAAAAAATAAAATATAATATATTTATCGATATCAAAATCATATTTAAATCTTATATAAGAAACCAGCTACCCACTCCTTTTTTGAATTTGAATTTCCTACGCTCGTTTAGAATTTGAATTTCCTACACAAAGATCTTGTTTTAATCAAAGTGAAATCATTTTAATCATAAATTTACATTTTCCGATTAAAATCGTTAAATTTCAAATGGATGGTTGAGACTGGAAACTGCATATTAAAGTAGATCTTTTATTTTTATTTTTAAACATGACTGTGAGATTTTAGAGTTTTTTATGCACGTATTTCTATTTTAATTGTTTATTCTCTAAACGTTATATATTAAAAAAAAAAATTCAAACTGCCATGCTTTTTAAATTCAACAGAAAGTCTCTTCCTAGAGAAGCGACCTCCAACTATAAATTTTGGTTTTTTTTTTAAAAAAAATTGTTTCTTATTATTAATTTAATTATTTAAAAATAAAATATATTGATAAATTATAAATTTTATTTATAATTTAATTATTATTATTATACATATAATTAAATTAAATTATTAATTTAATTATTTAAAAAATAAAAATACTAATAATAAATTAAAAAAATATATTAATAAATGTTATATTTTTATTATTGTTATTATGATAATAAATAATTATTATACTTATAATTAAAAAATATTATATTTAAAATAATTAAATAAAAACATATATTATATTATAAATTTCAAAAAATAAATAAATGATAATAAAAATTGAATAATAATAACAATTAAATGAAAAGAAATTTATATTGCTAACATGAAAATAAAAATACATGAAATTTAGAAAAATAAAACACATCAAATTTATATCAATGATTTTCACCTAAATGACCCCCAGTCCCACATGTAGGGTGTCTTCGAACTCGTCTAGCTCTCTGAGCAAGTTGTGGTTCTTCCGATTGATCCTCATTTTGATCATTTTCTTCAATGTAAATTGTAGATGGGTTAGAACCACTGACACATGCTTCCATTAAATTTTGAGATTGTTGATTATACATCGAATCAAATACAGCATAAGCCGATTCAGGAGTTATGCACTGAGGCCCACGAAACCTTCCCATAACTGCTTTGGTCCAATCAACTTATTTTAAAACAGGGACACTGTTTCCATCCATGGGAAAACGACACGCATCAATTTTAGCTTCTGGTCAGGTATACACAGAAACTTGCATAAATTTTATGAAATTGGAAATAAGTAAATCCAATAGTCATAGGGTGGATAGTTTTGATTGGAGCAACCATACTTTCATGGTGCACGAGACACTAGTTCCAATAGAAGGGCGACCAATTGGTCATTTCAGTGTAAACCTTTCTAACAAGTGGTGCGATTGTGGAATATATCAAGCTAAACATATGCCTTATTCACATGTCATAGCAGCATGTTCTAGCATTAAATATAATTATTGGAGTCTTATACTTGATGTGTATAAGGTGGAAATGGTACTAAAAGTCTATGATGAAGTGTTCCAACTTATACCAAACCAAGGATATTGGCCACAATATGAAGGTGTTAAGGTGTGTCACCACAATCCACTAATGCGGAGAGTCACGAAAGGTCGCCTAAAGAGCAAACGCATTAAAACAGAAATGGACAGTACAGAAAGAGTACCAAGAAAATGCGGATTATGTCGGATCTCTAGTCATACTAGAAAACATTGTCCAAACGCTGCTGGCACATTTACTCAAATTTGATGTATTTTTATTATTAATTTAATGTATTTCATTTAATTTTCATGTTAACAATATAAATTTTTTTTCATTTAATTGTTATTATCATTTATTTTTTAATTTTTTTTTGAAATTTATAATATAATATATATTTTTTATTTAATCATTTTAAATATAATAATTTTTGATTATAAGTATAATAATTATTTATTATCATAATAACAATAATAAAAATATAACATTTATTTATAATTTATTATTAGTATTTTTATTTTTTAAATAATTAAATTAATAATTTAATTTAATTATAATAATTTTTAATTATACATATGATAATAATTTATTATAATAATAATAATTAAATTATAAATTTTATTTATAATTTATTAATATATTTTATTTTTTAAATAATTAAATTAATAATAATAAACAATTTTTAAAAATAAAAAAAAAACCAAAATTTGTAGTTGGAGGTCGCTTCCCCATGGAGAGGCTTCCTCTTCAATAGGTCGCTTCCCCAGAGAGAGACTTCCTGTTAAATTTAAAAATTATGGCAGTTTAAATTTTTTTTTTTAATATGTGATATTTAGGGAATAAACAATTAAAATAAAGATATTTACATAAAAAACTTGAGATTTGATTCATTTAAGTAAATAAAATATAAATTAAAAAAATCAATTGTTGTTATTATAATAAACTTATGATTGGTTAAGGTGGTTATGATCGGTACCAAAATAGAATTAGTTTTTTTGGCCTCATCAAACTGAACAATATCTATCTTTATGTTCTTTTTGAATAATATTAATTTATGACAGATATCTTATAATTTATAATTTATAGTTGATAGTTTTCAAGTTAATTGAAGTATTTGATAAAATTAATAGTTCAATTAACTTAAAATATAATATTTTAAATTAATTAAAATATTTTAAAAATAGTAATTTAAAGTTTATTGTTTTTATTAATTTAAAATTTATCAATTTGATATATTGATTTATCTATTATTATTTATTTTAAAATATAAAATTATTTAAAAAGATAATAAATGATACTTCTAATTATTTATTTAAATCATTTTAAACTTTTAAAATTATTTATTTTAAATTATAAAAAATTATTTTAAGGACAATAATAAAATTACAATTGAAAGAAAGATAATAAACTATAAATTCATAAACTACTTGAATTAATTTGAATTAACTTATAGTTTATAAACTATAAATTTATTTTTAATAACAAAACCTTGATTTGTTATTTAATAAATAATATTATTATTTTATTCTAAATTGAGTTCTTCACTTAAAA
>JBBPBS010000693.1:1645548-1668292 GCA_037974835.1 Cicer judaicum
AAAAAAAAAAAAAAAAACATGTCCATTGCAAGGATCCTTCCTTTGTACACGTTTTCTCCCACTCACACTTCACAATGTAACACCTCAGTTGACCAATTCTAGTCTTTTTCTAAGACTTTTATGCAACACTTGTTGTTGGAGTTGTCATCATTCTCATTCTTCTTCATCATCTTTTACTCTTAGCTTAACAACAATAACATTAACAATATTACTCCTAATTCAAACATGGAAGATGATAAAGAATCACAATCACAATCTTCACAACTCAAAAGTGTTGTTATAATTTCACTTCCACCTTCAAATAACCCTTCTTTAGGCAAAAAAATCACTGCTTTTACTTTTTTTAACAACCCTTTTTCTTCTCAACAACAACCTCAAAACAATGTTCCTCCAATGTCTCCAATCCAATCCTACCCATCAAATCATCAACTTCAATTTTCATCCACAAGAAGATTTTTTCACACCACCCAAATAAAGTTTTTCACTTTCTTTGGTATTTTTCTCTTTGCCCTTTTTCTCTATGGTTCTCTTTTCTCAACTTCAACAACAACCCTTGAACTAAGTGAACTCAAGAATCATCATCATGATCGTGGTGATGATGAATATGATGAACCTAGTTCCTTTTTATTTCCTCTGTTTAAGAAATATGGTTTTGTTGGACAGAGGGATTTGAAGCTTATTGATGTTAAAAAAGGGAACTTTGTGACACAAAAAAGTGGTGATAGTGATGGTATTGCTTTTAGTTCTAGGGTTGTAACTGTTGATTCATCATCATCCACCGTTTTCCCAATCAGTGGCAATGTTTATCCAGATGGGTATGTTAAAAATTGTTGCTTTTGCTTGTTTGAGTCAATGTGGATCAAGGAATGGGATGAAAGTTTTGATCTTTTTCCCTTTTTTTGTTGAGTGCTTAAGAGTATCATGTTGACTAAATCACGAGAATTTAGAAGAAAAAATACTTAGGAGAGAATTAAGAAAATTGATTTTTATTTTGTTTTAACCCTTTGGTTCTATGTAGAAAGGAGCTCTAATAATGAATTTGAATTTATGCAATCGACTGCAGCACAGTCAGTACATCTAGATCGTTTTATCTTAACAGAATGATTCATATTTCAAATTTGGATTTTAATTATTTTTAAATAAAATTCCGAGTTTGAAATTTGGACTGTGTGGTCTTAACTGCACGGTCTTGATGTGTCTGACTGCACTACGGTCGAAGGGAACCAACCGGAGTGAATCCGGGTCCCTCTAATAATACTCGGCAGAGTGGCATCAAATCTTTATTGCAGCCACATTAGCAGTATCAGTATCTTCTCACAATGATTCATAATTTCCGGAATCACACCATTACTACAACCACGACTTATATGTTGAGTATGACTCATAGTTTACAGTTAAGGGGTAATTTTGTGAATTAGATTGTAGTATTTAAACACAAAGCGAAATCTGTAAACCTAATTTGAATAATAGAAAGGTACTGCAACCACTTTGCATTTGGAGACATAAGGCATAGTTGGTTGAACTCGTTGATCAAAATCTCATGTGTTCTTTGTTTGTGTTTTTTCGTATCAGTTTTTGTTTGCATAGTGTTGCTGTTCTAACAACTTATAATCATGTTTTTAATCAACAATGCCTTCATTACCTAATAGTAGTGCATTTCCTAAAATTGTGAATTTGTGCACTGAGTGATCTGGTTGTTGTAGAATTGGAGTCCATGTTAATATGGTCCTAGGATTAGGATACTCCAACTTCATGATGATCTAGGAAACTACTGATTTATGGCTATTCCAATTTCCTATATTACATATGAATAAGTATGTATCATGGCTTAGCAACATGTTCTTCCTTGCAGGTTGTATTACACACATGTACGCGTTGGAAACCCTCTGAAGCGTTATTTTGTTGATGTGGATACAGGGAGTGACTTAACTTGGATACAGTGTGATGCTCCATGTAGAAGTTGTGCTAAGGTAATATCTAAGTCTAATTGTTACCTACGCAAGTTTTGGGTTGGATTTAATTTATATGCACTGTCAGTATGAAGATTTGACTTTAATCATATCTAACTCAAAAATCATTAAAAATGATGGTTTGTGATTGGCTAACAGTGTAAAAAGTTTTACACTGGCCGTGCATCAAAATTAATTTCTTCTGAATTTTGAGATTGAAAAACTATGGTTACTCAAAGAGTTATAATTGATATAGGGAGCAAATGTGCCGTACAAGCCAATAAGAACAAATATAGTGCCATCTTTAGACTCTCTATGCTTGGAAGTTCAGAAGAATCAGCAGAATGGATATCATGAAAGTTTCCAACAGTGTGACTATGAACTTCAATATGCAGACCATAGTTCTTCCATGGGGGTTCTTATTAGAGACGAGCTTCATCTTATGGCTACTAATGGATCCAAAACCAAGTTAAATTTTGTTTTCGGGTATGAATCGTCTTTTTGCTGTCTTTTTTCTTTTCTTTAAGGAAATATATTCAATAAAGTGCTGATTCATTCATTCTATACAATGTATTTGTTATAAGGTGTGGATATGATCAAGAGGGTTTGCTTTTGAACACATTGACAAAAACAGATGGAATTATGGGACTGAGTAGAGCAAAAGTTGGATTACCTTATCAGTTGTCAAGTAAAGGGATTATTAAGAATGTGGTTGGTCATTGCTTAAGCAATAATGATGGAGTTGGTGGTGGATACATGTTCTTAGGTGATGATTTTGTGCCTTATCGGGGCATGACTTGGGCGCCTATGGCTCAGACTACGTAAGTATGATTTTCTCGACAAAATGTTTCTTTTTCCTTTATGAAGTGATTTTGTTATTTAGCATGAGAAATCTCTGATAGAAGCGTCTGTTTACTTTTAAAAACATTTTGCAATTACGGTGATCGAGGTTTCTACTTGTTCTGAGGTTTCTTCTGTTTCTTCTATACAGAGATTTATACCAAACTGAGATTCTTGGAATAAGTTACGGTAATCGACTACTCAGTTTTGATGGACACAGAAAAGTAGGAAATGTGGTTTTTGATAGTGGCAGTTCTTATACGTATTTTCCAAAAGAGGCGTACCGTGATCTTGTTGCTTCTGTGAGTTTTTACATCTAACCATCTGAAAAATTATGAACTTGTTTTTAAGGCCTATTTGAATTGGTTTATTTGAATTTATCTATTGACATAAGAACATCTAAGACTGTATGGGAGGGTTTTTAAAAACAATCTATGACATGTTTGTAATCAGTTTTCAGCTTATTTTCATAAGCTCTCAACTCTGAAGGATAGCTTATGAATACAGTTTATATGAATATAATTTGACTTTATTTTATCTTTTGTTATATAAATAACTTATACATAAACACTTATATTATAAGTGTTTATGACTTAATGCTATAAGCGCTTAAGTTAGATGCTTATCCATTATGCATACAATGATGCAGCTTAAAGAAGTTTCTGGGCTAGGTCTCATTGAAGATGATTCAGATACAACTTTGCCAATTTGCTGGCAAGCTAATTTCCCAATCAGGTAAGAAAGTTCACTCAAGGTGTAATTCAGAGCTTGTTTGTTACGGATTATGATAAAAGTGATTTTGGTATTCAATAATTTAGATATTGTTTTTAGATATTTTTAAGAAAAATACAAACTATTTTGTGTTTGCTTACCATAACAGAAATTATTTTTTTAAAAAATTAATCTCTTAAAAGAAAAAATCTTCTATTTCGTGTTTGTTTACCCTAACATACATCAAGTTGTAATGACACTAAATATAGTTATCTACTTTTTATATAGCAAATGTTAGTTTTCAAGGTTCAAACCCTGGAACTCCTACTTAAAACGTTTTCAATTTCTCTTAACTCACCAACCGAGCTACTTCGTTAGGACTAGTTCTCTACTTCTTTAATGCCCCTTGTTATGGTGAAATTAAATAAGTTCATTATTTTTCTTGTGTTACTTTGACTAATCACATTGTGGAGCAATAAAATAAGTCTATCACAATGGAGCAGGCTTTTCTAAAATCCATGCTATTATATGCATGCATGCAGATCTGTCAAAGATGTCAAGGATTACTTCAAGACCTTAACTCTTCGTTTCGGAAACAAATGGTGGATTTTGTCGAAATTATTTCATATACCGCCGGAGGGTTACTTGATCATTAGTGTAATGAATCTTCTTCTTTTACTACAATTTTATTTCCATTTCCAACAGATTTTGTTTTCTTCTAATAAACACTCTCCTATGTTGCAGAACAAAGGCAATGTGTGCTTAGCTATCCTTGATGGTAGCAATGTAAATGATGGATCCTTGATTATACTTGGAGGTACTTATGCAACTTTTGCCTGCTAGATTTTTCCGATACTTCTTTTGGCTTGAATGCACTTTTAGTCCCCTCTTTTAACCGAAACATGATTTTAGTCTCCTCTTTCTAAATCCAAGATTTTAATTCCTCTTTTTCACAAGTTTCATGATTTTTTCCTCACAATCTTGTTTAGGGCTTATTTTTTATGACATGTTATATTTATTAATGATGTAGATTTACATTTAATGACGTGATATTGCTAATTTGGACCAAAAACAACGAATTTTAGAAGAATAAGTTTACATTTGATCAATGAAACTACTCGTAATACATAGTAAAGTAAAAAAATTAAATGAAAGTGTGGATGCAATGAATATTTTGCTAAGCTTGGTTTGATGAACATTTTTTCTTTTTCATTGATTATGAATAAATGTGATATTTGCAGACATTTCAATGCGAGGATATGTGGTTGTGTATGACAATGTGAACAAGAATATTGGTTGGGAGAGAACTAAATGTGGCATGCCAAGCAGAGTATTGAAAAAGACTTACAATTTCTTCAGTGATAATATGCTATGATTCTCACAAAATTGTTCTCTCACAAGATTCTAAGTCTTGTATTATTTTGATAATTTTTCATCCTAAAATCTTAGATATTCAGGAGTAAATTATAGTATATATGTACAGTATAGCCAAAATATAGGAATTTGGACTAATAATGAATAGATAACTTTTTATATCACTAATAATGAATAGATAACTTTTTATATCACTAATAATGAATAGATAACTTTTTATATCACTAACTGTATGATGTGTCTAATGTCTATTATATATAAACAAAATAGTTAAAATTACTAAGCATCTCTAATGGATCTACACTTGGAATTATTCTTGTGATTTGTTATTATGGATGAAGTGTATGTTTGGATTCATTTGTTTGAGCTCATTTAGAAAACTTCATTCAAAATCAAGATGGCGTTTGGATTCGGTAAATCATTAGTAGGGAATTCAAATTTAGAACTCAAATAATCTAATCATAATCTAATCATTAGTTGCTTAGGGTTTTATTAAGATCGAAATGACAAACAAAATATATATATTATTTTATGATTTAAAGAAAATTGAAAACTATTTTATGTTAGATTTTAAGTTGTATACTTAAATATGCAATATCATGTTTTCGAAATTTTGTCTGTTTTGGGTTTTGTGTGAGCATTTATAGTTTTGATGTTTATAAAAAGGCACCTAAATTGACAGAGGAGTACCACTTTTCAAATATTTTCAAACATTGTTAGTCAATAATGGTCAATTGTCAAATGTGGTTTAGGTGATGTTCAAGTAGTTGAATGTAAGTTAGACGAACTAAGATCAGATGAATATGAGTTGGACGAATTTTTCTCAAGTCCAATAAGTTCTAGGAGGGTCGTGGAATTGTTAAAAAGTTGTTAAAAATACATGGAAATTGATAATTCAATTATACAATTTGTTTTCTATGTTTTTAGTTACTACTAATTGAAGTAGCATTTTACACGAAGGTTGAAAGTGAGTGAAAAGACATGTGTGAATGGAGAGAATTATCACGCTACAAAATGGAGGGAGATCAACGTCAAACGTGAAGTGTCACGTACATCACGCACTTAATACTTTTTAGAGTAATTAAAAAACTCAAAATGAATAGACATAGTTGTTTCTTAGCTTAATCATTTAAACTCATTTCTATACAATTTATCATTAAAATTATATAGAATTCTTCCATATATTTTGACAATATAAAAAACTATTAACACATAAAAATATAATACAATAACACATGAATAGAATGCACCGCAAAATTTAATCATATTAGTAATAATACATCACACATAACCATAATACAAATATCATTTTAATAATAGTAACATTTTAACTATTTTATTAATTTATTAGTATATAAAAATATTTGTAGATATTACATATACCTATATATCTATTACAATTTATTTTATCTGCGTATTCTCTTAACTACCATTTATTTTTTTAGTAATTACATAGGACGTTAGTGTTCTGTTAAAAGTAGGGGTATTAACGTCATTTAAGATATCGGATCTTGCCCCATTACCCTCACTAACTACCAATAAAAAGAACCATGCAAATCCCATAAAGCGAAAAGAAAGAAGAAAATAAAGAAGAAGATGGTTTCAGATACTGAACTAAACTCAACAACAGAAAAACCCATGGATATAGAAATGTCAGAACCTAAACCCCAAAACGACGTCGTAACAATGTCCCCTGAAAACCCTATCGAACAAAATCAAGATTTAGAATCATACTCTCCAGATTCTTCTTCCGAACAACAACAACAACTAAATTCAATCGCTAAAACAACTCAAAAACAAGATCCAAACCCTAGTCAACCTCGAAAACGACGTCGTCGTAAGAAATTCTTCACTGAACTAACCGCAACAACATCACTTTCCAAAACCCGCAAAAACGACGTCGCTAAAGATACCGATGTTGAAGCCCTAATTGCTATTTCCGTTGGGTTTCCCGGTGATTCGTTAACGGAGGAAGAAATTGAAGCTAATGTTGTTAAAACCCTAGGTGGTTCCGAACAATCGAATTATATAATTGTTCGGAATCACATTCTTGCTCGGTGGCGATCCGATGTTAATGTTTGGTTGACTTATGATCGGGCTTTGAAGTCGATTCGATCCGAACATAAGGGTTTGGTCGAATCGGCTTATAGGTTTTTGATTGAGCATGGTTATATTAATTTCGGTGTTTCGCCGGAGATTAAAGAGGCGAAAGTTCGGTCTTTTGATGGGGTTGAGAGGGGGAGTGTGATTGTTATTGGAGCTGGTTTAGCGGGTTTGGTTGCGGCGAGACAATTGATCTTTTTAGGATTCAAAGTTGTGATTTTGGAAGGTAGGACTCGGCCGGGTGGGAGAGTTAAGACTAGGAAGATGTGTGGTGGTGATAATGGTGGTGTTGAGGCTGCGGCGGATTTCGGTGGAAGTGTTCTTACTGGTGTTAATGGGAACCCTCTTGGTGTTCTTGCTAGACAATTGGATTTGCCACTTCATAAGGTTAGGGATATTTGTCCTCTTTATATGCCTGATGGAAAATGTGTTGATTCTGAGGTTGATTCTAGGGTTGAAGTTTTGTTTAATAAATTGTTAGAGAGGGTTTGTAAGCTTAGGCAGGCTATGATCGAAGAGATTAAGAGTGTTGATGTTCCTTTAGGGACGGCATTGGAGGCGTTTCAAAGGGTTTATAAGGTTGCTGAAGATAAGGAAGAGAGGATGTTGTTGAATTGGCATCTTGCTAATTTGGAGTATGCAAATGCTACTCTTATGTCTAATTTGTCTATGGCTTATTGGGATCAAGATGATCCTTATGAGATGGGTGGTGATCACTGTTTTATTCCTGGAGGGAATGAAACGTTTGTTCGTGCATTGGCTGAGGGTCTTCCGATTTTCTATGGGAAGACAGTGAATTGGGTTAGTTATGGAAGTGATGGTGTATTGGTGTGTGCCGGCGGGCAACAGTTTCGCGCGGACATGGCCCTTTGTACTGTTCCTTTAGGAGTGCTCAAGAAAGAGTCGATTCAGTTTGTCCCTGATCTTCCTCAGAGGAAGAAAGATGCTATTCATAGGTTAGGGTTTGGGTTGCTGAATAAGGTTGTGTTGCTGTTTCCGACTAATTTCTGGGGTGGGAACATTGATACGTTTGGTCACTTGGCTGAGGATTTGAGTATGAGGGGCGAGTTTTTTCTGTTCTATAGCTACGCTTCTGTGTCTGGAGGCCCGCTTCTCGTGGCTCTTGTTGCTGGGGAAGCTGCTATTAGGTTTGAGATGATGTCACCCTTCGAGTCTGTCAAAAGGGTAATGAAAATTCTGAAGGATATTTTTCATCCGAAGGGGATCGTTGTTCCGGATCCTGTTCAAGCTGCCTGTACTCGATGGGGAAAAGATCCATTCGCGAATGGATCTTATTCTTACGTTAAGGTTGGATCTTCAGGAGATGATTATGATATACTTTCAGAGAATATTGGAGGGAGAGTATTCTTTGCTGGAGAGGCAACTAGCAGACAGTATCCTGCAACAATGCATGGAGCATTTCTTAGTGGAATGAGAGAGGCTGCAAACATTTTGAGAGTGACTAGGTGGGAGTCTAAAACGCCCTGCAACACAACGAAAAACGTCACCGATCAGGACAATGATATGAACAAACTGTTTGCAAAACCTGACATGAGTTTCGGTTGCTTCTCTGTGTTGTTTAATCCAAACCCGGACAATGTTGATTCTAGTTCATTACTAAGGGTTAAAATTGGAAGAGATGTAGTGGATTGTCCCTGTCTTTATCTTTATTCATTGCTTTCAAAGAAGCAGGTTATTCAGTTGAGTCAGGTCGACGGAGACGAGAACAGAATGAAAATGTTAAATCGTGATTTCAGGGCGATGTTAGTTGGGAGGAAGGGTTTATGCAGTACTGCTGAATCTCTTATTGATAACATAAAGTCGTTCAGATCTGAGCTTAAAGAAGCAGAAAATGGTCTTGTGCATCGGAAGGAAACTTCTTAGTAGTAGCTACCGTGGAAAAATAGAACCTCTTGGCTCTAGCCTCTAGTTATTTTTGTTCAAATTTTCAACATGACTAAATTAATTTCTGACATTTTTTTTCTCCTCAATGTTGGCAATTTTTCCCAATGATTTTCTATACTGAACTTACTGACCTGTCACGGTTGTATTATATTCTTTTATGATTCATATTTGAATGTAGAAATGTTCACTGCCAACTTTGTTAATTCCCAATATTCCTTCAATTCATTTCAGTAAACAATGCTTGTTTCACGTCAGTATCAAAAGAAACTTGCTGTATAAAAGATTACTCCTTTCGTCCAATAATAATTGAGTATAATTGAGTCATTTGATTATTTTGCATATTAAGATAAATGTATAAATAAATAAAAGAATACTATTTTTATCTAATTATTCTTGTTAGATATTGATACAATATCAATATGATAAATACATAATAGAAGATATTGTATTGAAAATTATGAAATTAGTATTAATTAAATTGTATTATTAAAAAAAGGCATTAAAAATTGAAGAGGTTATTCATTTGGAGACATTTTTTTTTAAATAGATCAATTATTGTGGAAGCGAGTGAGTAATTTTTTTTTTTGCATTTATGAAAAAATATGTTTTTTACTCAAACTAAATTAACTCGTGGAAATCAAATTCAAGATACAATCATATAAAAATGGAAATCACTATGAAAGAGCATAGGAGATAGATGTTTTTGGCGCTGCATAAACATTATTGTTCCCTGTCATCTAGTAAAAACAACCTAAACATTGTCTCCTAAGAATAGCCCTACAGAATCATCAAAGATAGAGTCAGCCATATTCTGATATATTTAATTTTACGTTGTAAACATCATCAACCATTTTTGCCGTCAAGTTCTAAAATAACATCTGAGATTTGTTCCCAAGATCCACTACAATGCATAATACAAGCTCCAAGTTTCACAGGCATTTGCTTGAAGGTGAACTGTACCCAAACAGGAATGTGATCCAGCACACAAATCTTACATAGTCGTACCCCACCCATCCTTCGTTACTATCTTTTAGATATGAATACTTCGACGTGGATATCTCTAGTCGCATAAACAAAGCTTATATATACTCTTTCTATTTGCAGAGCAAAATTTCATACAAAATGTTCACAATGGTTAATCATAGAATTAGTGATTGTACTTCAAAACTCATGTCACTTCTGGACAATGTTTCATCACTACAAAAAAAAAACTGGTAACATAGATATCAGATAGAAATAAAACAAAGCAGGATCTCAACAATGATATATGTAATACAAAGGATTGATCGAGTTGGCTTGAGGCCAATTACATAAGAAATTGCAAATATTACAAGTAAAAAATAACTAAACACAATATGCAGATTGATCTAGCTGGACATCTTGACTTGATCACTAGATTGTAGTGCTTGAGAGGCGAAAAACCTCACATCAACATCTGGATCCTCACTGAGCTCCACCAGACAGGGACGAATGGTACTCTCGACAACCTTCATTGTTCAAATGCATTTAGTTGTGAGACAATAAAAGAAAATTTGGGCAAATGTAGGAAGTGCGTTAAAGATGAAATCTTAAATGGAAGTTACTTACAGACTCATCAACAATTGGAATGAGAGACTGCAATACTTTAGCAACATTGAATTTGATATTGGGTACCCTGCAAGACATACTGTCAGCACTGGCTCAAATAAAGACAAGCAAAGTGAGGACAACGCAATTTTACCTATCTTTTGCTGCATTAACGACCAGAGGCAGCAGGTTTGAAGAAGTAATTTCTGAGCCCAGAACAGGAGCTAGCAGAGAAATTGCGTGTAAGATCGTCATTCGATACAGATAATGTGGATCATTAATCATGTCCAAAACCTGCAAAGATACTTGTTTAGCTCAATAGTGATCAATACACCAACTGTCTACTGTAAAATAAGAAAATCTTCAGAAGAAATTTATTCAAATTGATACATTTTATTTCATTTTCTCCAAATTTAAGTACATACCTTAAATAACTGCTTTTGCATATTATGACCTCATTTTATTTCACAGAATTTATTTCCTTATAACATTCCTTTTCATTATTACTTTTTTCAAAATTAGCATCATTTGATAATTTTGTTTGTGTTAGGTAACAGATGATTATCAACTTCATACCTAGGCCAAGATGTGAAAGCCAAAAATTTCAAGAATTATGAAATGCATCAAGAAACCCAAACTCTTTTTGCATTATTTTCACGGCAGGGGCAAATAAAATTTGGGTGACATAGGCCCTACAAGTTTAAGAGAACATTTTCAAAGCATTGGTTTAGAGGATGTTCCATGATATCGCTGGAATTATAATCCTTTTCCATAGTTTAAGTCTTCAGGTAAAATGCTGATCTGCATCAAGAAAATAAGTTCATATGATAAAATACCTGTGGAATAATGTGCTGCATTGCCCATTCTGGTCCAAATTCTTCTGCCAAGCGTTTGACATTATTGGCAGCTGCGTCACGGATTGAGTATACCTACAACCACAACCAATATAGTTGAAGTCGATATGATGCCTTTGACACGAATAACATGAAAAACAGAGTCCCATTGACCTATCCCCCGCAAAAGAAAAACAGAACAAGGTACCTAACCATAGACGTTTTAAATCATTTTTTACAACTTGTAAATAGGATCTCTAAGAAAGATCTGTGAGCTTTATATTACACGATGAGACTTTAAAGCTATTTCACATCCTAAATAACATTGGCAGAAAAAAAAATCGTGCCCTTTAAAGAACCACTACAAAAATACATTTCAAGCCTTGTCCATATAAAGTTTAGTAGCTTCTCATACCTTGTCCTTGAGCCATTGCATGCAAAGAGCTCCAAGTTTATCATCAAAAAATCCTACACCCAACTGACTTGCTAACAAGGGTATATATTCTATGATTGCAAGTCTAACTCTCCAGTGCCGATCCTCAGCAAGTTCAACAATAGCTGGTAATAGCGATTGAGATAACAGGTCAATACCAATAACCTGCAAGGAACACATGCAAATACATTACCATAGCTTCAATAGAAGAAATATATGAAATGTAATAGCATTTGAGATGTACATTGCCAATCTGAAAATTTTCAATTTTAAGCCACAAACCTGGTTCACTTGATCAAGCTTGCTGATAATATTTAGCCTGACATCAGGAAACTCATCTTTCAAAAGAGAGAGGAAAATAGGAAGCAGTTGCTCAATTGTTGCATCCTGCAACAACCACAAAAATATATCAAAAGCAAGAACACACATGCATCCTCTCCTTCATTTGAGTAGATACATTTTCAAATACATTAATAATGTGAGTACTACTTGTATTCTTAGATAGAGGTTCATACCTTCCCTAAGACCGGTGCCATTCCCATTATAACTGAAGCCAATGCAGAGCGAACATGTTGAGATGAATCTGTCGATAACTCCTACAAACAGCCAAACTTGACCAGTCGGTAACAATTCAATATCTATAGACATTAAAAGTATAATAAAGATTAATATGCGGTATAGCCATACCTTAACACATGGTAGAATATGCTGAATGGCTAGTTCAGGATTTAATATGCGGGAGAACTTGGTCACTTTCCCAGCAGCAGCGATACGTACTTCAGCCTCATTATCACGCAGCAGCCGAACATATGCAGGAACCAATTCCGCCCTAAACATGTATCATCATCATAATTATAAACAGTCAATTAGAATCTGAGAAACAAGTACATATTAAATCATGCCATAAGCATGGAAAAATTAATATGTGGCTCTAACATTTATACATTTGACAAGTAGCGTGAGGTTTTTGACCACCAAAGAATGTCTATAAATTAATTAATATCAACTTCAGGAACAGATTTTCAAGAAAACTCCAGTGGATAAGGTGATAGGACACTGGTTTTGGGCCTAAGGCCAATAAACAAGCTGAATAAAAAAGTTAGAGGAAGATCCGCTGAGGTGGCAGTGTGTTAAAGTGTGTGAGGGATTCTAGGGAGTTAGTTTATTCAGTTGTCAACAAAGTCCATGTGATTCTGTTATTTAGGGGAGTGGGTCATTCTTGCATTTGTAAATAGTTCACTTAGGAAAGAATATCTCTCTGGTAGGAGTCTGACTCTGGTTTATTGTTTTCAATTGTAGAGCCTTTGTGCTCAAGCTTTACCATAAATAATATAAATTTCATTGATCTGAATTTCATTTATCGTTTTCAAGGCATGCAGGAAAGTCGTTACAGCAATTCATATACAGATAAGAAAGGTTACCTGGTGGAGTCAGGACCAACAGCTTCACATAGCTCATAGAGTTGATTGGCAACCATGTAACGAACGCGCCATGACTTATCCTGGATAGTACAATATTCAACAATGTAATAAAGCATGTAGAACATGATTCTAGAGACAACACAGGCCAGCAAAAACATTTTTTTTTTGGTTTTTCTTCTTAAGAATACAAATAGATTTCTTCAAATTAAAATGAAAAAGTGTGGGTTATCAATATGAAGAGCGTGTTGACAGCCAACAAAAGTCACACTGAAAGATAATCCACCTTCTAACAGATCTACAGCCAAGGTGTAAACTAATTCGATTATTGAATACTACGAATGCAGTAGTTACTCATAACAAGTTAGGCATGATTAAAATCTTCAACCTAACATGAGGAGTGTTAAGAGTAGTGTATTAAGCACATAAACATGTGCTTGAGGGTGATGATACTAGCCTATTTTACTGTACATTAATGCATTCACACCCGTATCGATTACAGTTCTTATTTCACACTAATAGATTCTTTCCTAATTATGTGTTCTTGTATGTCCACTCATCCATCGCAATATTCTCAGCTATGCAAAATTTAGCTTATATGCTCTAGTTGGCATTTTCCAGCCCAATATACCATAAAGAAATGTCAATATTATGACTATGTGGTAAAGTGACACCTATGCTATGAAACAATATTATAAGATATATCTTAAGCTGATACATAGTGCTAAATTATGAAAGTATAGTTACTTGCACAGAGCTACATACCTTGGACAGAGTAACAAGACATGGGCTCAGCTTATGATATACTCATAAGTCAAAGTGAAATGCCAAAATGAGAAAAACAAGACATCCCCTCATTGTGTTGGCCACAAAATAGATGTACAAGAAAGATATGTCTCTGGACATATAAAAACAAATTCCATGCATCACATGAAAGGATGCCTAAAGCTATACTAACACAGAGTCACAGACAGGAGGCTTGAACGAGATGTAGCTCAACCATGGACCCCTTACAAAATTGTTCTATTATTCCACTTTGTTAAATTAAATCTTAGTAAATCAGTAAATTAGACAGCAAAAAATGCATATCATCCCACATAAATTACTAATGCTCAAAGTACCTGAGAAAAATTGACTATAACAGGAAGAATATGTGCCACACAATCTTGAGGCTCCAACAATTTTCCAAGAGCTGCACAACCCTCAACAGCAAGAAGCCGAACAGAATCTTGATCTACAAGAACAAGAGTCAAGAAGTTATTAGTTTATATAATTACATCCAGTAGATTACTTCAAAAATATTGTACTATTCAATAAATGAGCTTATGAACGTGAAAAACAAAAAGAACATTCATTTAATTAGTTGTTAGTGGAATATACTGATAACGTTCAAGATTAAAAGAAACTTAAAAGTTTCATCTGAACCACAAATAATGTGTAGCTTTTGAGGCTGCCTTATCTTAAATTCATTAAACAACTAAAATTTATCAGAAGGTCGATTTTTTTAATAAGATTATAGGCAACAATAATGTAAATGCCCCCTTGAGAATTTCCTTCATTTGGTTAAAGTTCCACTTGTTTGGCCTCACTGGAATTAAATATAAGTGCAGAATTTCCTTTGTTAAAAATAATGATAACAGCGCCAGTTCATCAGCAAAAGTCTGCACAAATGAAAAGTGTTGTCGAGGAAACTAAGATCATCAGAGATTAAATACGAACAGTTGAAGGCTATTAGATGCTGATAATTAAGGTACTTAGATGAAATTGGATATTTCTTGTATTTTAGGTACTTTGATGAATAACTTTCAAAGCCACACTACATATCCAAAAATATTTAAATTTTAAAGCAGAACCCAATCTTCTTTTTCTCTCACGTTTCCTTCCTGTCGATCTACTAAACTTAAATGGACCTAATTCCCTACCTACATGAACTGATCACCGTCTAACACATGATTTGCATATAGCCCTACATGAAAAAGTCTTTATACAACATTATTCTCAGCCATAGAATATCAGTTATCTATCTCAGGCTCCTCACCTAATCTAAGCAACAAAGCTATTCAACTAAATATATTTATATTCATACTCCATTCATCATTATGTTTTGCCTACATTTATTCAATAGATCCATAAAGGAGCGCATAAATTAGTCATATTAAATAAACTTTACATACCATCCTGTGTAAGATCATCAAACACAGACATGATGTCGGTTTTCAAGTGGGCAGCTTCAACAGTAGAAGCAAACTTTCCAAGGTTGGTAGCAGCGGATCTCCTAACCATGGGCATATCATCTTGACACAGCTGACCATATATGGCTCTTAGTTCAGTCTTCAATCCCTCTGATGCACTAGGGTAAGCGATGTGAAACAAACCGCATGACGAAACTCGAGCAGTGAACCACTCTCCAGAAGCCAGCCTCTACAAATTTGATATCACAACAAAACCAGCATATTGATAAATGCAACGAATCACAATCCGCTCAGAATTTATAATATAATAACACCCATGATTTTAAATCACCATCATACACATAATGCATCAAAATTAAACTCTACAATAAAAATGAAATGCATAATTGTTATGTACTACCTTAACTAAAGGAATGAAGTGTTCAACCAAATCTTGTTCTCTCATCTGAGCTCCAATTCTACAAAGCGACTCAACTGATTTATCCCTAACACAAGTTTCCTCAACGGTACACAGAGTTTCCAAAGGCGGAAGCAAAACGCTAGCATACTCAACACCACCAACATAAGGAACGAAAACCCCTAATTCCTCTGCGGTTGCAAGAAGCACCTCATCATCATCGTCGTTGTTCTCGCTGAGAAAAGGAATCAACTCCTTTCTTGTTCTTTCCTCGCCAAGCGCACGAGCAATCGTCGAAAGCCTACGGATCGAGTTCAACCTTAGTTGAATGTCCTCGTTCTTCAACTCGTCGATTAGAACAGCGATTGGATATAGAGGTTGATCCACCATAGCCATGTCGATTTGAATCTACGATTCGCTCGATTTCAAACGCGAAATGATGATAAAAAATTGTATTGATTCTCGAAATCTGCAAAATCTACAATGCGATTCTTGATCTGAAGAAATAGAGCGTGATTCAGAGAAATTATAGAGAAATAAATTTAAAAAAAAAATTGAAAAATTAACAAAAAATGAAGAAAAAATTAATTAGAGGATAATGAAGAAGTGTTCTTGAACCTGAATGAGATTTGAATTTGGATTTGATTGGATCGGATCTATTGTTTGGATGGAGAGAAAATAGGTATGTTAGAATTTTCCCGAGAAAATAAGCATTCTCGAGGGTGAAATAACTGATGATTTGTTTGGCTTATATTCTATTGTTGTGTTTATTGTTCATTGTTTGGGGTGAAGATTATTCAAATCGTGCTTTTTGGACCTAAAGTGATTTTACCCGATCCACAAACAAACACGGGTTTTACAACTTTTTTATTTTTATTTTTATTTTTTTTATGTTATTCTTGAAAAAATTAAACTTCTGGAATTTCAATATTCAAAGTCACGGGATTTTTTCACATAATTAATTTTCGTGAAATTGTTTTAGTTCAAATGATTGCAATAAGTGATTAATAAATATCCGTTGATGTTCAAAATTCATGTAATAAATATATTACCCTCCATAATAATTTGGATAGTTGGAAATTGAAAAGTTAGATTAAATAAATGATGTTTTAGAGACATTATCATTAAATATTAAATAAGATACAAATGTTAATATTTATTTATATTTTATTACAAGAAATGAGTTTAATTTTACTTATAATTTATTTCAAATGAAGTATTTAGTGACGTGTTTGTTTAATAAGTATAATAAATCATGTAATTTTAATTTTTTTTAAATAGATGACAACATCTTATTAGATAACTATATGAAAACTATTTTTACAGAATAATAATTTTTGAGTAATTTTCCCAAATATGTTATTAAATGGATATTTCATTTAAATTTGTAGTGATTTAATGAGATATGATTCGTTTCAAATAAATTAACTACAAATAAAATATGAGTATTAAACTTAACCTTTAAAAATAAAATATGAGTATTAAATTTAACCTTTAAAGACGGTATGATTAAGATATAAAAGGGGGAAAAGCACATTTATATCCCACTTTTTTTCCCACTTAACCAAAATGCCCCACTTGCAAAAGAAAATACTGTTCCATGTCACGACGTTTATATTTTTCCACTTCAGATGGTGCTGAAAAAAATGAAGGTCGTGACATGGGCATGCGACCATGTAAATGGGAGAAAAAGTAGGACAATTTGATTTTATTTTTTTTGCAAGTGGGGCATTTTGGTTAAATGGAAAAAAAAAGTGGAATATAAATGTGCTTAGACCTTAAGAGGGGGAGCTAGCAACTAGCAAGTAGCAACACTAATATTCTTTTTTATTGTGTATTTTAATTAATTAATTATGTGTATTATCTAATTAAGTTAATCAGAATCTCCATTCTCCAAATAGTTTCAATTTTGATTTAATAATGCACAAAATATTTATTGTAAATTAAAACAAATGTTAATTTACTTTATCATATAAATGTTACTATTTTTGATAAGAACTATTGATAAGAGAAAAATATAAATAAAAAAAAATACAATATAAAAATTAAATTGATAATAAGAATAATGTTCACATCAAGTTGCAATAAGGCTAATATATTCATTGCGAGTAACTAACAAATGTCACTAACTAATTAACAAGAGTAATTAATTAGTTTATCCGATAGTAAATACTAAAAAATATTTTAAGAAAATCAAGCATTGTAGCATGAATAAATATTCAAATGTTCTAAAGAAACAGTAACATTGCATATTTTGATTTTGGACAACAACAATTAGATATTTCCATGATACATGTTACAAAGTGAAAGTGTATATGTCAAATTATTAATCCTTAAATTTGAAACAATTAAACAACCTAGTCCAACCAGATGTTACAGTTTCTTGTTGTTCAAGAGGGTCCTTAAACTTTGCTTTCTCACCTAATTCTTCAAAAGAATCAACAAGGTTCTGTAGCCTTGCCACAAATTCAATCAAAAGTGATGTAAATGTAGCCAAAGTTAATGAACTAGCACTTTCATATGTTTTTGATTCTTCCTGTTTTGTCATAATTGCATCTGCTTGAAATGAAATATGTGCCGGCCAAGATGCCTGTTTACGAAAACATTTTTCGTCGGCTGGGTTAATGATGTCGGCCGCAACAGTTTCTTCCCAAGTTTTTGGAACTCTAACTGATCTTAAATCAAGTACAGCTTCACTTAGTGACTTGTACTCCAAGAAATGGCTTTCTTCGTCCATGTTCAAGAGGTCTTGTGATTCGCTTTCGTTTCTTGGCCTGTTACCGATTTCCCACAGGTCCGCATTTACAAGAAGGAAAGATTTTTTATCGATCCTTTGTTGTAATTCTTCTGCTGCCTCGTGTACTTCGAATAGAATGTCCTCTTCGCCTAGTTTCTCCATCTTTTTAACTTTGTCACCTAGTTCGCGTAGAACTTTAGCCGCTTCGGAACCTACCTTCTTGAGCTCGTTGCGGAAAACTTGCCTCTTCTCAGCCGGAGCCTACTTTTCAAAAAGTGGTTTAGTACACATGTATTTGTGTACGTCGAAAAATAACAAAGATACATGTTTAGTTTGAGAAAACCTTTTCCGTTTTTGTTTTCTGTTTTCACTTTTAATAGCAAAACTATCACTTGTCTGACTATTTTCATGATTATGTTCATTGTTTCTTGTACAAATATTTGAAAATCAGAAGAAGAAAAAAAATAGAGAAAACTAGAGAAATAAAAACATAAAATGATTTCTAAAAGTAACCCGAAAATTTAAAATGAAAAAAAGAATTTTTTTTTCAGGAGTTAGCTTAAAAATATCTACTAATTGATTGATTTCTCTATCTCTAGGGAAAAGGATGCTTTAAGAAACTAACTTATAGAAAAGTTGCCAAATAAGAAGTACCTGAATTTCAGAAAGTATACATCCATGCATAGCCATGACCATAAATGCACAATGCCTAAGTGCTCCACTTACTTTAACATAATTTTTCCATGGATATCTAAGCATTCTGTAACGACCATGAGGCGGTTCCCACACAGCAAAACTCATCTTCAAACAACAATACGCGACTACGAGTCAGAGTGATGATCATTTCATTATCTTCATAAAAAACAGACAGTAAATTTAAGATAAGATATTACCAATGCATCCTCTGTGCTTGTAGATTCAACAGCTGATCTATAGCCACTGTAAACTACATCGTCAGATGCTTGATATGTAAGAATTTTCGAAGGCACCCTCTCGTATTCGATACAGTTAAGGTAGTTATTTACTACACCTGAAAAAGAAACATAAACAAAACTATTCAACCTAAGAAAATATAAGGTTATGAAGCATCAAAACTAAATGTAAGTAATTGCTTATCACTACAAATTAAATGACGTAAATTTTAATAAGCCCGAAAAAATTATTGTATTCTTTTTTTTTTGGGTAAGTCAAGGTATATCCACGCAAAATTGTGGAGACTAATCTCTCAAGGTATCCGAGATTCATTTAAAGGGCTAACTAACCTTCTAATGATGTTGCGACACCCGTGAAATTTTTCGCGACAAGATTATGCAGATCCTCACCGGCCCAGATCGGATATATGCACACATTCACACCAACGGATACAGCTGCACCAAGGGCAATAAGCAAAAATCGATTTGTAGCTGTATGAAAAAATTCGCCTGTTCGATATCCGGATACGATAATGTAGCAATAGGTGATCAAGAACACACGGAAACCGTATTCATAAGCCTTCATGGTAGGATATAATTTAGCATATGTGGCACAAAATCCTACAAATCAAACACCATGACATCAGAAAAACAAGACATATAAGCTAATGAAGAAAAAAAAGAGATAAAATGAAAGTGATTCAAAAATTCAGACCTATAATGAAGATTGTAACCATTATTATAATTTCTTCCCATTCTCCTGCCAATTTTGATAGCATTCCCATTGCCAAAGCAAGTCCTCCAGCTGATAAAGTCCCTATTCCTCTGTTAAGCCCTTTGCTAAGAGTTGCTCCTGCATGAATATACATTGTGATGACCAAATTATTGTTTATAAGTGAAAAGTTGAATTGAGGTTTATGCTGGTGTTGTTGACCCAATGGAAAGTGTGATGAAGAGCTATTAGGTTTGCTAAGTAGATGATGCTTATGCATTGTTATTTTGATAAACAACTTAATAAAGATCTTATAGCATAGGCACTTAAATAAGCTAATTATACAATGAAAAGATAAAACACTATAAAGTATAAGTTTGTTTTCATAAGCTATCCTGATGAGTTAATCAAAATAAGCTGATCGATAAACTCAAATAAGTCAATTCATTCAGACACTAAGAATTATAAGCTCTAGTTAAGTCATCTATGTGGGAATTGCCATATGACAATACCAGATCTAGGATAAATTCTAATACCATTTTTAAGTTTTAGGTCCAACTCAACTCTATAAAATCGACGATCGACTTTTATTGTCAATCATCGTTAGTGTTTCGAGTGACTTTAAAGCATTGGTCCATGGTTGACCTAATCCACCTTAGATTTTGCCAAATTTTCAATTTAATAAAAGAGAGTATATAAACATTGTACAATTGACTATTTGACTTAAATAAGTAAAACAGTAACTATGGAACATGCAGCAGAAACGTTTATCACATGTGATTTCATTGTCACAAAGTGAATATGAAATTGAAATATTATCAAACTAACTAAATTAACATAGTAAGTACAAAAATAGGATGTCCCATGGTCAAACATTTCTAATTCCTTCCTTTATTTATTTAATCATAATAGTCAACATCAGTTTACTTTTCCTGTTGATGATTAATTAAATTTATTTTGAACAATCACATGTTTTAATTTTAATGATATATCATATCATCATCATTCTAACAACAATTTTCATTGTACTTTGTTCCATTCCATTAATACTGTTATCACATTAATTTTGGTCTATTTCTTATCTATTTTCATAACATTAATTTTGGTCTATTTCTAATCTATTTTCATAACCATCTAAATGTATTAATTATTCATATATTATTAATTAAATTAAAAATATAAAAAATTTCCAAAGTTGAAAGTCAACTTTTTTTTATTATTTAAATTTCATAGGTGTTAATCATTCTACAATCATCGTATCATATGAAATGTTATTTAAATCATTACAATTTATAATTTTTTAGTTAAAAAATCAGAATAACCAATCAAAATTATTAACTTTTAAAATATAGTAATTAATTTCGTGAATCAGTATAAATAGAGAAATTAAAACTTCAAAAATAATTAAACTCCGTATATTTTGAAATTGTTAATATGATGCGGCAAAATGTTAGTTTTATATAAAATATATTTATACTCAAGGTGTTAAATAAATAAAATCAAAAATAAAACTATCTTTGATTTGAGACATTATAATTATATAATCGTTCTATTCAAAGTCATATGAATGATTGTAGTTTAGTGAGAGCTTAAAACAGTTAAGAGACAATGAATAAGAATTAAATTCGCTTACCAATGCTGAACTCGAAGACGACAACAACAGTAAGAATAGCCCAAACAGAGTACCGACCAACATCTTGAAAAGGTTGTTTAAGAAAAATCAACAAAGAAATGAGAATAAGAGCAACACCCATTTTAGCCGAAAATATAATCTTCCTCGGATCAGAACGACCCATTTCCCACGCGCTCACAGTCACGCGCTTCACTTTTTTCCACAATTCCACGATCCCATCGGAGAAACCACGAAACGAACAGCACCGCCGTTTGGAATTTCCCGGCACGGCGAAGTAATCTTCATCGGACTCCGGTAAAGGAATCCCAATTTGAGAATAACCACCACCAGCGCCGCCTTTCATGGATAATAGTTTCCCTTTTTTCTCAGCGAAACTGTGTCGAAAGGAACCTAATTTCGGTACTCTTGAAGAAGACATCATGGTTAGTTTGATGAGTGTTTTGTTTTTTTTCTTTGAAGTTGAAAGTGAAGATTGGTATTTAGATTGAATGAATGAATGAATTTGAAAGTGGAACCAAAAAAAGTTGTTTTAGTTGCCTCATACGTTGGTTGCTTTTTTTCCTATAGTCGTGCCCACCATTATTATCATCATTATTTATATTCATTATTAGTATATCCAATTATTAATATAAAGTGTATCTCATTGCAATTTTTTTAAATATATTTATTAATTTGTTTAATAGTTTGTTTTGACACTTATTAATTTTATTTTATTTTTTTAAAGAAAATTTTAATTAGGCATGAAAATGTAGATAATTTTATTGAATAATTTGATAGGATATTAGTTTATATTATGTTTAAAATTATTAATTATTTTTTCATTTGAAGTAAGTATATTTAAAATATGTTGGACATTAGATATATTTTTTTATCTATTTGACTTAACTTTATTAATTTTTTATAAATAATATAATTTGAATTAATGATTTAGTAAATTAAATTTACTACAATTTTTTATGCAATTAATTAGTTGTCGTGTAGATATACAAATTTGAGATTCATGTATCAGTTACTTTTTCTTTTTTTTTTT
>JBBPBS010000693.1:1668557-1688984 GCA_037974835.1 Cicer judaicum
TTAGATTCATTTTTGGCATATTTAATTAGCTAGCACCTAGTTGGACTTTTTTTGTTTTGGTACAATACCTAGTTGGACTTTGATTGTATAGAAAAACAAATAACAATAACTAGAATTATAATTAGGAGTAAGTCATTAAATTTATTTCTTTTTTTTTTCTCATGAAATTAATAAAGGTAAATAGACTTAATTTAATAAAATGTTAAAGTAGATATTTTTATTTATAAATGAGTCTAGAAAAGTATTAATTATTACTTATTTTTTGACCATTCATATTGGTGGATGCTTAACAAGGTTGGTTACTGAAACTTTCTCTCTTCCATTTACATAGACTATACATAAAAAATACCAAATTCTAAATATACAAAAGTAGAACATTAGTAGATCAAACCGTTGTGGAAATTCTCATTAAAAAAAATAAAAACTGTCTTAAAAAATCTCACTTTTAATTTTAATGTAATTTTAATTATTTTTTCAAAAGAATATTAAAACAAAAATGATAAAGAAGAAGATTCAGGAAAGAATGAAGAACAAGATGAGTTTTTTTTTTTTTAAATAAAATAATTATTTATTAATCAATTAGATTAGTTGTACACTTATTTATATGGATAGTTAATGGTCACGTAAGTAAATTTAACCAGTTAGAAAATAAAGTGACCGCAATCTAATTAAGTAACAATTGATAAAGACACAAACTATTTTAAAATATTAATAAAATTAGCGACTTGTTTGAGAGCATTAAGTGACATAATATTAACAAGGAATAACAAGAAAGAAATCAAAAAATCTCCTCACCCCCTTCAACCAAAATTCCACAAAATCATAACACCCTTCAACCAAAATCAACCAAATCTAAACACCTAAATTCATTCCAAGAACTAAGACACGAAACGCATACTCAATTTAATCAAAAACTAAAGCATTGATGGAGTTTGAATAAAAATTTAGGATGGTGAATGTTTAAAAGTTTTATTAATGTATTAAATATTATATTTTTTATTGTATATTATAATTTTGAATTGTATATTTGTAATGTAAACACTGAAAATTTACAAACATAACTCCGTATGAATTTTTACTATTTTTCTCGCAAATCTCTAACAAAAAAATATGTTAATTTGGTTAAGTTTAATCAACTTCATATTTTTTAAAATCATGACACTTATTTTATATAATTCAATTTTATTTAAAACACTCTATTTTTTATACTATTAAAATAGTTGTATAAACTTTTTCTATGACATGAATACATGAATTATAACAATAAATAATATATAAATGATTAACAAATATTTAAATATAACACACTTTTTAAGATAATTCTTATATAATGTGAAATTAAATATAATAATTTTATTCATAGATCAGTAGTTGAATTTAAATCGTATGAAACAATTCTTAATTAATAAAGATTGAGTTTATTTGATAAAGTTTCAGTTTAGATTAAAATAATAAAAAAATAATAATTAATTTTAATTAAGTTTTTTATTCAATCAAACTATTGGTTTGATTTTTATAATTTTGACGAAATTTGTAGCACACAAATACAATTTAAATTAAACAATAGTAGATTTTTTATGAGATCTTTTTATAAATTAAAAAAAAAAAAAGGATTTTGGCTCATGATGACCCTAATCCCAACAAAGCTATCCAAAATTTATATCAAATCTCTATTACTACCTTGTGCAAAGTTCTGACATTTATTATTTTTATTATCTCAATGTTAACAACACTAAGTTGCATCTAAATTATATCTAGTACATGACTGACTTAGTGCTATTATATCAAAAGTCTAGTACATGACTTAGTGCTATTATATCAAAAGTTTGTCCCTTAAAATATTTTCCTAAAAAAAAGAGAAAATAAAAGAAAAAAATATGATTTTTTTCCGGAGGAAAATAAGTGAAAGAACTATTCGATGAGTCTAATTTGAAATTTCAACTCACAATACATCCATCACAACCATATACAACATAGTTCACATTCTTGAAGTAGAACTATTACATATTCACACAATCAAATATTGACATAAATTAGATTAAGATCAAATAGTTTAGATTAAAATTAAAATTTGTAATTTTTAAATATATAAAAATTAAAGTTTGTAATTTTTAACACTTTGTGATTAAAATTATGCGGTTGATAATGTCTCTAACCTTTTCTTGGGACCCCAAATAAAAGATTCACCAATAAACTTTTATCCACCCTTAATCTTGAGTAAATGTTTTTTCTTCTAACCTTAACAAACTTAAACTATCATTAAAAAACTGAAAGAACTTGAAGTATAAATATATAAAATTTCGACTTTTATTTGTTTTTCTAACACCACCAAACTACAAAATGGAAGTACTTGAAGTGAAAACAAATAAAGTTTTGACTTTAATTTGTTCTTTTAACCCTAATAAATTTGAACTGTCCTAACAAAAAAAAAAGTACTTAAATTAAAATCATATAATATTTTTTTACTTTTATTTGTTCTTCTAACCATAACAAACTTGAACTTTATTTAAAAGTTAAGGATTGAACTAAACTTCTACTAACCCCAACAAACTTCAAGTAAAGATTTAAATAAAGGTCTAAAATTATAAGAAATATGATCTTCGTAAAAAAAAAACTTTTATACGTCTTTTATGCATTTCCTCTATCCATAGTTTTTCATTATGCCTCTTCTGCAAGCACTAAAACATCAACACAAATTTATAGAGACCTTACTGTGGCAATGTTTCCAATGCCCTACCACAAAATCATTTTTCTCATTCAACCATGTTTTAAATCACTACGCACAAATGTGCCACATATCATATATGTCATGCCTTGTCACAACTAGTAATCAACGTATTTTAATACACTTTTTATAGCATTTCACTTTGTGTGTTTAGATATGTTATAGATCTTAATTAATTATTTGATTTTACGACATCCTGAATTATTCTCCTTTGTAGCCCATAACTTGGTGACATTGAAAATCTAAGAAGCAGAGCTACAACTCTTATGTTGAGGCCAAAGTCCATTTTAGATGTCTTGATGATAACAAAAAAAATTTGTTGTTGTCATAATTATTTCGAGTTTTAACTCATGTAATTAGTTATTAGTGGATTAATTAGCATCTCTTAGACCAAACTTTTGGTCAAAATTATTCACTAACCTAGTTTAACCTATAATAAATAGGATATTTGAGTCATTGTCTGCATATCTTACTATTATTCAATTTTCATAAAGAATTAGTCATTTTTTAACTTCTCGTCAGTTTCAGTTTCTAAATCAATCCATTAGATAAGGATATTTTGTTATACTTGTTTGATTCTTAATGCAATTCATTTTATGTTTTTATTTCTATGAATTTCTCATCTCCCCTTAATCTTTGTGTATGAATACACTTTTTGTTCTAATACTAAATCATGTAAATTTCAATTTCTACCATTTGATTGAGATTATTTAAAATAGATTGAACACTTGTTTTAGTTTAGTTTGAATAAGAATTGATAGAATATGTAAAGCATAGTTATAAGTTTGGTTGAATTCAATTATAACACTAGACTTATTTTGTGACACTTGTTTACCATCATAATTAATTGAAAGTTATGATGTTTTATTCAATAGGAATTCAAATAAAATTAATTGATGCTTGTTTGATAATACTACGATTAACCAATAATAGAAAATGAAATGAATGTTTTATTTATAATTTGTGATAGAGTTGAATCCTATAAATTTTAAGAGGTTTTCCTCTTCTATGCCATATTTATTGATCTTCAAACCCATTTTAAAATTCATTTTTCATTTCTTGCCCATGTAGAACTTCATTATCCACTCTATAATTATTTATTTATTTCTTGTTAGAAATGATGATGAGGATATTAATGAAAGTTTGTTGAAAATAATGATAACTTTAATGCTGTGGTGATTGAAAAATTAAAAAATAAAAAAATCACATAGAAAGAATATCACACGATAGTAGTATATATAAGGTGAAAGTATGGAACTTAAACTAAAATAGTAAAAAGAAAAAAAAATCAATTTTAATTAAAATTTTAGTCAATCAAACTATTGATATAATTTTTATAATTTTGACGTAGCACACAAATATAATTTAAATTAAAAAATAGTATATTTTTTTATGGAATTTTTTATTAATTAAAAAAAAATTGTTTGGACTTTGGCTCATGATGAGACCTAATCCCAACAAAGCTATCCAAAATTTATATCAATTACTACTTGTGCTAAATTCTGGCATTTAATTTTGTATTATCTCAATGTTATCGACACTAACTTCCATCTAAATTATAGCTAATACATGACTTAGTGTTATTATACCAAAAGTTTGTGTCTTAAATTTTTTTTCTAGAAAAAAGGGGAAAAAATGATTTTTTGGAGAGGAAAATCACTTAAAGAAAAAGAAAAGAACTGTTGGAGGATTATATTTCGAAACTTCAACTCACATTACATTCATCACAACTATACATAACCGGTTCGTCTTCCTTGCAGTTGGGCTACCGCACATTCACACAATACAATATTGACAAAAATTATATTAAGATCAGATAGTTTAGATTAATGATTGGTATTTCAAAATATATAAAATAAAAATTAAAGTTAGTAATTTTTAAATTTTGTGATTAAGATCATGCGGTTGATAGTGTCTTTAACTGTGTAAATGCATCAAACTTTTGACAACATTAAATCTATTTTCACTTAATATTTTATCAGTACCCCATATAAAAAAACTCACAAATAAAACTTTATCAACACCCTTAATCTTGAGCAAATGATTTTTCTTCTAATCTTAACAAATTGAAAGAACATGAAGTACAAATATATAAAGTTTCTACCTTTATTTGTTTTTCTAACCCTAACAAACTTGAACTTTCTTAACAAATAAAAAAAGAAGTACTTGAATTAAAAATATATAATATGTTTTACCTTTATTTTTTCTTCTTACCCTAACAAACATGAACTTTATTTTAAAGTTAAGGATTGAAGTATACTTCTATTAACCGCAACAAACTTCAAGTAAAGATTCAAAAAAAGGTCCAAAATTGTAACAGTTTTGACTTTCATAAAAAAAACTTTTATATGACTCTTATGTATTTCCTCTACCTTACTATGCAATATTTCCAATGCCCTGAATAAAACTCCACAAAATCACTTGCCTCATTCAACCATATTTTCAATCACTAACCATAAATGTACCACTTACGCCTTGTGATAACTAATCAATATATCTTAATACACTTTTTATAGCATTGCACTTTGTGTGTTTGGATATGTTATAGGTCCATTTTAGATGTCTTGATGATAAAACAAAAAGTGATTTGTTGTAGTTGTCATAAGATTGCAAGTTTTAACTCATGTAATTAGTTATTAGTTGGTTGATTAGCATCTCTTGGACTAGGCTCTTAGTCAAAATTATTCAATAACCTAGTTTAACCTATAATAAATAGGATATTTGAGATCATTGTCTGCATTTCTTACTATTATTCAATTTTCATACAGGCCTAGTTGTTTTTGAACTTCTCGTCAATTTTAGTTTCTAAATCCATGTATTGGATAAGGATATGATGTTATACTTGTTTGATTCTTAATGCAATTTCATTTTTTGATTTTATCTCTATCAATTTTTCATCTCCCTTTGATTATTGTATGAATACGATTTTTATTCTGATGCTAAATCATGTAAATTTCAATTTATACCATTTGATAGAAATTATTCAAAATAGAATGAACATTTTTTTTAGTTTAGTTTGAATAGGAATTGATAGAATATGTAACACTTTATAAGTTTGGTTGAATTCAATTATATCATTAAATATATTTTGTCACACTTGTTTACTATCATAATTAATTGAACGTTACGATGCTTGATTTAATAGGTTAAACAATAATAGAAACATGAAATGGATGTTAATTTATAACTTGTGAGAGTTAAAACCTATAAATTTTAAGGGTTTTCCTTGTTATTATTTGTCGTATTTATTCCTCTTTAAACCCATTTTATGTGCTTCCCATCTTTTCTTTGTTTCCTCCATTCTATTTTATTTATTTTCAATACCTTTTCCAAACCCACTTTCTTAGTCACAAAAATTAAACTCATTTTGAAACTCACTTTTCATTTCTTGCCCTTGTTGAACTTCATTATCCACACTATAATTCTTTATTTATTTCCCTTTTAATTTTTTTAAGATGAGTTTCATTTATGGATTTCATGATGAATTTATGTGAAAGTATACTCATTTTGGTGTTTACAATGTTTGATCTAGAAAACTAAGACGCAGATGATATGGAGGAAAATCATAAAGGGAAAGGTTAATAAGAAAATGAAGCTGCAATTTTCATTTGTGTAGACTACAATCCTAACAGATTATATATAACTTAAAGGCTAATATAATACAGATAAAATATAAAAAATATTAATTAAAAAAACATAAAAGATCAATAAAAAATAAATTAAATTTAAAGTGTTATAATAAATTTTATTTTTTAAATTAAACTTATGTAAGTTTTTATTTTTAATAAAAGTTAACTAAAAAGTAAATTGTTAATTTAGATTTACTACTTTAACATCCTGATGCCTAAGTCACAAAATCATAACTTTAAAACTTACGTACAAACAAAAATTAATATAAATAATCAATTTAAAAATTTTATTTAAACTTTTTTTTAAAAATAATTATAAAATCAAAACTTAAAAAATAAACATATTTTTCTCGAATAACGTTGATATATTATTAGTAGTTGCTTTTAGATTGCATTTTAAAATCAACATTAATATATGCCACTTTATTTTATGTTTATTTTTTCTTCTTTTAATTATATTATTAATTCAGTATTTTTTTTATTTCTTCATTTTAAAAAGAGTACAAAATTTATAATTGAAATCACAAAAAAATTTAACACTATTTTAGATTTTAAATTTTAAAATATTAAATACATATATATATATATATATTTACATAATCACTTAATATAAATAGGTGTCACCATGTGTTTATAGTATCTCTTTATGGTTATCACATTTAAATAGGTGTCACCATATGTTTATGTTTCATCAATCACAAAAAATCACAAATACTTTAGAGGTAGCTAAAATATCAGTGTAATTCGAGCCTTATCCATTTTGGTATGCCTCCACGCACCGCACGTGTCTCCACATTTATCACAAAGCCACACATACTTTCAGTATCCTATAAATACACCAACACGTGTCCCTGTACGTGGCGATTCAACGTTGTCACGTGTCGGAGTTCGAAAAATAAAAAACAATTGCACTGATTTCATCATTAGACATTTTTTTTTTCATATATGATAATTCAAAATTCAATTTGCCTATAAAAACACGATGTGTTCCATAACCCTTCTCATCATCACTCACAAAACAAACCACATCAAAAAAACAATCTCTTACTACATTACCAACAATTTTTTGTGAAAATTAAGAATGTCGCAATATAATCAAGGTCAATACGTTGACCAAACTCGTAGGGTCGATGAATATGGAAACCCAATTGTCCAAGTTGATCAATATGGCAACCCAATAAATCAAAGTGGAGTTGGGATGACCGGTGAAGCCGGTAGAACATTTGAAAATCCCGGTTTAACCGGTCATCAAGAGCAATTTAACGATAAACATGGAGACAATTTAAAATCTCACACCACTAGTTATGGGACCCACACAGGTAGTGGTGGTGGCACTGGAGATGCTTATGGGACCTACAATACACGTGGTGGTAGTGGGATGACCGGTGAAGTCGGTAAAATATTTGGAACTACCGATGATATCGGTAATCATCATGGAGTTGATCAAACCACAACAGATTATGGGACCCACAACACAGGTAGTTATGGGACAAACACTGGAAGTGGTTATGGAAACACAAAAGTGGGACAAGAATTTGGGAGAGAGGAACCTCGTCATCATGGAGGAGAGCAACAACATGGGGAGAAGAAAGGGATTATGGATAAGATTAAGGAGAAGCTTCCTGGGACTGGACACTAGATATCATTATCATAATCATAATATCTATAATATGGGTGCATGCATATGATATAATAAATAAATAAATAAAATAGGTGTGTATCGCTTTACTTTGAAACTTTTAGTTTTGAGTAATTTGCTTTGTATGTAATGTTTGTTATTATCATGTCCTAGAAATTAGATATATGTATTAGTGTATAATAATGGATATGAATAAAATATGCATGTTTGTTTAAGTATTTTGAATTTCGCTTAATATACTATAAAATCATCTGGTATAATGGACTTCATTTAATTAATTTAATCTAATTAATATTGAGTGATTGAGTGATTTAATTAATTTAATGTTGAGTTTACTATATTAATTTAATATTGAGTGATTTAATTAATTTAATGTTGAGTTTATTATTAGAGATATTTAGTTAAATATATTTTAGAAAATTATTTTATATAAATAAAAAATATATTAGAATATCTTATAATTTTATAAATAAAAAATATATTAGATCATTTCAACGATATTAAAATGAGTTTCTTTCTCAACGTGTAACTGAATAAAATTCAATTTTTAATGAATTTATTGTTAAAGATATGTTACAGTGTTACTAATTAATTTATAAATAAAATTTAAGATACGTTAAAGTGTTACTAATTAATTTATAAATAAAATTTAATTTTTAACAAATTTAGAGATATGTTAAAGTGTTATTAATTAATTTATAAATAATAATAAATATATGAATGTTAGTGGTGGATTTAATTTAATTTAATTAATTTATGAATAATAATAATAAATATATGAATGTTGGGTTGAATGTTAGTGTTGGAATGTATCTATTGAGTCTATTTATAATAAATAGTAAAAAAGAATATATTGTATAACTAACATAATAATAACTCAAAACACTAGAGTAAGTAACTAGTAAAATCTATCTTTCAAAGTATATTAAATACATACAAAAACAAATAAACATGCAATTATTTGAGGATTTAGAGTTATTCTAAAGATTAAAAAGTGCAATTTGTGTACTGAACTCTATGGTTGTGAGGAGGAACTTCTCTCTTTGTTTCTATCACACTAAACATATTTCTTTCATTTGTTTTTTGGGGGCTAGTAACTTGTTGTTTCTGATCTTCAATTTCAGCATTGTTTTCACTCAAATCTTGTATGTCCAATATCTCAACTCTTCTATTTGTCTTTTTCTTTATCTTTATTGCAACATCTTGAGGGATGAAACTGCCACACACTATTACCCTTGTTTGCTTCTTCTCTAACAAATGGCTCTCCAATTCTATAACCAATTAAAAATCAAACTATATATATAGTACATAATTCTCAATTTCAAAACTATATATTATATTTAAGATGGTATGCATGGAAAATATTATTGGTGTTTAGAAAATATACAAAACATGAATCATCATGGAAAATTAAAGGAGATAAAATTAAGGGAAAAAATTAAGTTTTTTAATTAAAAATGTACTCATGAATTTATTTCTCTAAATTAATTTTTATACCAGAATTTATTTCTCTAAATCAATTAATTTTTATTTGTTTTATTGGACAACTGTTGTAGATGAGTAAAATATATGAAAAATATTAATATTATAAAAAAATACATATATACTAGGAAAAAAAATGAAAAAGATTATAATTTATTGAAAATAAAGAAAATAAAATTATAGTATTTTCTTGATCTTGAACTATAATTTATTTATTTTTCTATAGTGTGATAAATTATGTCTAACCTGGCATTTCAAGAAGTGCTCTCTTCACTTTTCTATAACAACCATTGCAGTCAATATTGATCCTCATCACCATACAAAAATACTGAAGAAAAAATTATCAAAAAAATATATATACAAAAGAAAAATAATTCAGAATATGGTATTTATGAAAATCTTGAGAAAGAGACAAAACATTGTAACTAATTAGAGAGCTTGCCTTAATTGTCATGAAATCAATTAGAGAGGAAGAGAAGAGAGAGTGTGTTTAAATTCAAAATAATTGAATGAGCTAGCAAATATTAAAAGTGGATATTAAAACTTTGAGAGTTAAAAAAGTTAATGATGAGTTGGTTAGCATTTTCATTTGATGAAAAATGATTCTCCTTTGAATTGTAGAATATGATTCTATTTGAAACAAGTTATTTTTGCTATGGAAAGCAATGTAGCGTTGTTCCTCACATTATTCTTTGTTTCTTTGTTCCTATTTTTGTGTTTCCCATTACATAAACAAAGAAAGAGGATACTTTCTTTTGAAAAGTGCTTAATTAACCTTGTGCAAGAATGATGTGCTCTTCTTCTGTTTACAAATATTTTAATAAAAAGGTAAATTAAAACTAATCTTTGAATTACTAAAATATTAATCAATTTAGTCTCTAACGTTATAATAATCATATACAATTTTGATAATATTATATTTATAGAGACTTATGATAATAAGTTGTATTTTTTAGCGCCTGTTTTAATGACTCAATTACTAATTTGATTTTTTTTTCTGATTAGAAGATCAAAATGACGTCTTATATTTAAAAAAATAATAATTTACTTTAAATAAAATAAATTATGTGCGTACGCTTTCTTTTTTGAAGTATTCCAATAATACTTAATTCAGACAAAAGATAAATAAAATTTAATTATTTTTAAAAGATTTAAATTGGATTTTTGTCAATCAATTTATCTTTAATTAATCACTTAAATTCAATTGATTTTGCAAGTATAATTATTTTAGGAAGAAGTATATGTATTTAGAGAACTGAAACTAAAAGAACTAAGCTGTAAAAAAAAAGAGAATAACTGGCTTTTTTACTCCGAATTGGAAAAGATGAGAACTTCTTTGTTTTTATACTTTTTTTATGAAGGAAACGGGCTAAGCCCAAAAAATAAAAAACAAACCAAGAAATAGAAGTAAATGTTTAGTTCCAAAAAAGACTACAATTAAAAAGGCCACAACTATTATGGACTATGGTACTGTAATCAGGTTTTACTCTAAAATTAAAAATAAAAGTAAATATATAAATTGGTCGTCTAAAGTCTTAAATATTGATCAAATTAATCTCCAATAAAAATAATAAAATCCCTAAAACATAAGGGACTCAATTGTTATCAAGTCAAATTATCAATTTACAAAAATATTTTGACTATATTTGATTTACATAATTAAAGTATTTTTAGTATAATTAAGTAATATTTGAATCATCCACAATCGATTAATTCTTAATTATTTTATGATTACTTGACTATTTTTGATTGATTAATATTCTATTCAACTTGTTTATCGTTTTTTCAACTAACAATTTAGAATACTTTTAAGTTTAAACAATAATATTATGTATTATTTTATTAAAATTATTTTTTACTATTTATTGTAAAAAAATAAATAAATTGAGATGATAAATACTTCAAAATATTAAGAGTAAAATAAAAATTCTATTAGTAATAATAAAAATTAATAATCTATTTGACATACTAAATAATTTTAAAACCACCACCACCACATATGACAAATACTTTATCTCTCAAAGATCAAATTCACCACCTTATGTATCCTAATGATTATTTTATCTACATGCATTAAATATTTCATACCACCAAGTGTCACAAAAATGCCACTACAAGTGTTTCAAGTGTTTTGTTCATCATTCTATATATTTATGTGTTTCATGATTCATCTATTTTTATATAAATACACAAACACCTAAATTATGTATAGTAAAGAAAGTTATGTACCATAAACACTTATTTTATTTTAAAATAAGTAGAGAACAAAAAAAATCATATTAATTTTACGAGTAAAGATAATCTTTGTTTTTTAAAAGAATAAGATAAGAAAAATTATAATATTAATCGAAAAACACTAGCTATATACTATTGATCCAAAACTTGTCATAATGAAAACAATAATTTTTTTAAAAATAAATAAATTACTAGAAATACATTTATTTATATATCTTAACCTTCAACTTTTTAAAGAGATCATGAAATACAAAACCAAACAAGAAGTGCATGTTTGATGAAACTCACAAGTCACACCATGTACATGTAAAATCTCACACAAAATAGTTCTCATTCTGTTATGTAGACACATTAGTAAATAGTCCTCTCTTCACACATTAACAAACAACATAATGGCTTCTTTTACACATTGCAATCTAATTCCTTTTTTTTGTCATATCATTCTCTTCTTAATTATTTCCTATCCATCCAACACACTTTCACAAGATCCAACCTCCTCAAGTCCAACCATAGCTCCATGCACATCAACCCTCCTTCCTCTCATTCCTTGCACGCCATTCGTCCAAGGCGCGGTCACAACTCCAGGATCGCAATGTTGTAGCAACCTCGAGCAATTCTACGGCCAAGAGCCACACTGTCTTTGTCTCTTGCTCAATGATACTGCTTTTACCTCTTTCCCCATTAACAAGACACTTGTTATGCAAATCCCAGCTCTTTGTAACCTTCAACTCAATAACTCAGTCTGCCCAGGTTACATTATCAATCTCATTTAACTTTAAAACATATTTACCAATTTTATAGTATACTTTAATTGCATAATTTTACATTCAACAATTGAGTCATAACTAGTTTTTTAACTCTGTCAATTTTCTATTCTTAAGTTCAATTAATTGTGTATTTATAAATAAATGTTATTGATAAATATGTTTTTTGTGCTTATAAAATTTTAAAAAATTATTCAACTTTTAAATTTGGCAACATTTTTCAATAATAATTCTAAAAGTTGACTTAACCATAATGTATACAAAAGTTGAAAGATAACATGAGTTGCCTTAATCGTAAACATGAGTTAACTTAACATTATAAATATTTAAAATATAATAATTTTATCATTGGTAATTTTTCAACTTTTAATATTTAAATGATTTTTTGTAATGTATACAAAATTATAAATATCTTTTTTACAAAAAGAAAATTTTTATTAACAAATGATAAATTAAATATAAATTTTAAGCGTAAAAAATTCAAAAAACCAAAATAACATAAATCTCTATCTAAAAACTTGATTTTAAATTCATTTTTTTTATAGAAATTTCTATCATAATATTTAAAGTGTATCTAATTTAGTATCATTCGGATAAAATCTCGATTTATTTTAATATTATAGGGACTAAGATATATTAAACTCTTGTTATTATAATGAAATTTTACTGTATTATTTATTTATTGAATAATATTTCCTTATATTGTTGCCACAGGGATACATGTGCCTCCAATTTCACCAGAATCTCAAGTTTCTTTTGGAAAAAAGAACAACTCTACTGTTGCTGGTATACAAGAAGCTTTTTCCCAATTCTTATTACTTTATTCCTTTATGTTCTTATCAGTGTAAAAATTATTTGATTCAAAATGAATAGTTAAGTTAGCATTCTTATTACTAACATGTATTTTTTATTTCCTTAACAATACTAATTATTCTCTTTTTTCTTTTGAATTTGTAGCTTCTCAAGCATTTTCAGTGCCACCAAGATCTAGTATCATGGGAATGGGTGCAAGAAGGAGTGAAGCCATTAATTTGAAGACAAAAAATGAATTAATTGTTGTCACAACTGTAACAATTTTCTTGTTCACTCTACTGTTTTATTATTAATAGTATACATTGATGGTTTAATTTCTTTGTTGAGAGTTGATTATGTATTTGTGATGGTGTGATTTATTTGTTGAGAGTTCATTATGTGTTTGTCTATGTAATTGGTATACATGTTTTTTTATGTAAAAGTTATTAACTATTTTGTGCAATTTTACTAATTTCGCTTCAATTAGTGTCTATTTCACTATCTATTCTACGTTAATGTTATTAATTTAGTTCAATCTTATTAAGTCTAATATCATGTTTACATTGATAATGTGGCATGGACAAACACATTGCAAGTGAATTGTAGGACGTTGTAGCAGTCACTCTAAGAACATGTTTACATTAATACTGTCCCATGAACAAACAAACCCCAAGTGAATTCTAGCATTATGTCGTAATATTTATAACCAAATACTGAACCACACAAACCACTCTATCCATGTGCCACATTTGAATCCAAATTTCAACTCTAAACTTCAATTGTTTTTATCTATATATGAAATAAGACCATCAATGGTGATTTGATCAATCCTTTGCAACTTCTAAGAATTGAATAAATATAACATCAACAACACAATTTTGTAAGAAATAGCATTACATTTTCCCTTACAACTAATTCACCCAATTTTCCTTAGAATTGATACACATACTATGTTTATGCAAAACAGAATCATTTTGCCTTACAAATTGAGTGCAACAAAGTTTGAAATAATTCACCTGGATTTTCATATGCTAAAACAAGGTATGTCTGTTGTATATATGGATGCATGACTAATCCAAACTAGGAGCTACCTCTGTTGGATTGGATTCGAATATGTCTGAGTCAGTTGCTTCAGGTTGTTCTAAAAGTTCTTGAGACTGAACAGATTCTTTGTATGCAGGTGTCTCCTTAAAATCCGATGCTCCTTGATTATAATTTAAGGCAGCATACCCGCCACCAAGTACCTGCGATCGCGATGAAGTTATAAACAATTGAAAACAGAACCTACTTCAGAATTAAAAAACCATCTATTTTATTTGTTTTACCAAGCAACAACAAGTTCTTGTCACAAAACATGTCTAACCCTTTTTTCTTTATAAGTAGAAATCGAACTAGGTGTCCCAGAATTTACGACACTCACACGCATTGTGTACCAACCACTTATGTTGGACCGGGGTGATAAATGCCTAAACCACTTAAATTCAACAATCTATTTACATTGAAAATAGAATAAAGGGCAAGATAAAACCCACAAAAGTAAATTATCTTTAAAATTTTATTAATTAAACTTATGAGTTGTCCATAATCACTTCATGGATAAGAATTCGACTTTATATCCTCAAGTACAGTTTAGAGCTCCAACAAAAATCACAATCAAAGAGCTAACGTGATTTTTGGCAAACTCACTGTCAATTCAAGTATGTATTTGTTTTTATGGTGACAATAATTGATTTTAGTTAATAACGAGTTAAATGTAAACTGATTTATTTTGAATATTCACCTACAAGTGAGTTACAAAATAAATTTGAATGTAAAAAAATGTTTTGTTAGCGGCTACAATCCTAGTTTCAAGGCAAAAACAATTCCCCATGATATCATCCAAATCAAAATCAATTCCACAACTCTAGAATCAATTTTAACTCCTATAAAGTTGATCCAAACATACACTAAATATTTACTAGTACTTAGACAAGTAGAAATGTTACCACGTTCAAATTTGTTCTCATACTAAAAAAAACCACTCACATAAAACAAACACATACACTCCAACAATTCCGCAACAACAAAAAAGGCACTACACTAGAACAACCACGCTAATATCTCAGTTGGTTAATTAGTTAAATTGGCTAGTTAGTTACACTGGTTAATTAGTTATATAACACTAATTTGTTGTTTATCTAAGTATTTGTGACCATAATTAACTCTCTTATTTATTAATATCATTCAATTTACTTTTCTCTATTTATCTCTTATCAATAACTTAAATTAAAATGGTAACAAATCAAAATGGCAACAACAAAAAAAAGAAAATTGAAGGTTGAAATTATACCGCAAAAAGACCACCAAGAATCCAAAGATACTCTCCAATGAAACCAACAGTATTCCACTGAGGACCTTCAAAGAAATCAGGTTCCTTTGTGGTACCAGGAGGTCTCCAAGGAAACGGCCAATCTTCATCTGAGTAAAAGGGTATGTCAATCTCATCCATTGGTTGTGTTTGAAGATCAGTATTTGTTGTTGTTGTTGTTGTTGGTAGGATTTTTCTTGAACGAGGAGTGAATTTCTTAGCTGAAACTATGTGAAGGGTTCTTCTTTTTGAAGATGAAGGGAGGGTGTAGGGTGTGGTTGTTGTTGTGGTGTTGTAGAGGATTCCTGCACCACCGGTATTAACGGTGGCAACGGTGAAAGACATTGGAAGATAAGAAGAGTAGAGTAGAGGAAGTGATGATGAAGCTATATATGTGGATAACACCCAAACTATAGTTTTGCGGCTAAGATTGCATGCTCTTATTCTCTATAATCATCTTTTAATTAGAAATTCATCTAAAACCAAAATTAACTTGTATTTTTTTGAATGGAATCAAATTAATAACTAATAATTTTTATCATATTTAATTTAATGGTAAATTAAACTGTCCATTAACATTTGTTAGTTTTTTATTTAAATTCAATAATAATTAGTTTAATTAAAATTTCTGATTATTTGAAATATAATTCTAACAAATGTTACAAAAATATGTCTCACACGTTAATCATTCATAAAACAATCATTAAATTGTATAAATGATTTATATTTTTAAATTTTCTCTACAACAATTTAAATACATCTATAATTTTAAAAATAAGATAATAAATATTTATCTACATAAATAATGTCTTTAACTTCTTTCACGTGCAAAGTAGTTTAGATAATTAATTTGTTCTTGTGTTTGGATTATATTTTAACATTTTAGGATAGAAATTCAAGAAAACTTTCAAACTTAAAAGATTGTATGCGTAATTTAATACATCTTTAAAACTAATGCTACAAATAAATGCAACTTGAAAGACCAAATTAAAAGAAAAAAATGACTTCAAAGATCTAAGTGAAAATTAAGTTAAACTTGAAGAACTAAATGTGTATTTTTGCCTCTGTTTTACAAAGATATAAAAAGAAGAATAAAGTGTAACACTAAGACCACACCACCAATCTTTTTTCTAATAAAAAATTTAGGTTTATCTCTTCATAAGTTGACTTAGGATACTTTACTTTTTTCAGAATTACTCATTAAAATTATTTGATTGTCTAATTTTAATTAAATAAGTGATTTTCACATAGATTTAGTTTTTTCTTTATGTTTTATCTTTGATATTGTCGTCTAAGTACAACATTTGGTGTTTATTTGTCATTATGGTGTGGCGTCGTTTGTTTCTATGTCTAAGTGTTCACAAGCAAAAACATTGTTTTGTCGATACCGTATTTTAAATAAACGGTTTATGAAGATTATCACTAAATTCAACATGATTAAAATTTTTTATAGTAAATATCACATATATAGTCAATATGAACAAACACTAATAAATATCTTTTTTCCAATAGTTAATTAAATTAAAGATTATGAATTTCGTATTATTGTTAACCATTGACCATACATAATAAAAATTAGTTTAATTATTATGATTAAGGTTTTGGTTTAATTATCTCTCATTAGTTTCTAAAAATTTTATGAATATTACTTACATCTTGTTTTCTTAATTAAATTTGATATTGAAATATTGATAAACAACGTCTCAATTTATAATAAATTTATTTATACTATTCTTATTTCTACCTGAGTGAAACTAAATTTTTTGAAGGAAAAAAAGTCTAAACATAAAGAGGTAAACTTGCAAGAACAAAAGAGATCGGTCAAAAGATACAGCATCTACCTAACAAAGATTACACATATTAACTATAAAAAAACACGACTCCAAAGCATAGTCCAAAGTTTTCAAAGAAGAAAATTTCAAACAAAAATTAGTTTTGAAGAAGGAATATCACTACTCTAAACTAGATTGACCCAACAAAGAAGGAATAAACCTACCAACAAGAATTTACAGAAAAATATGAAGTCAATATTTCAAAATAAACCAAATACAAAACTAACATGATATGAAATAAGACCATAAGTGAAGGGAAACATGACTTCTAATGATCAAAATGATAGCTTATTTGCCAAATAAAACCATGAAGAGCAAATAAAATTTATGTGTGCCATTGAGAAAAACAATGACTTCAACATATAACACTCTAATTACTATTCACTATATTAATTATAAGTGGGGCAAATACTATTTAGAATTGAAGTGATACACATTAGGAATAATGATTGCACCATTTAGTATCCAACAATTGTATTGAAAAATATATATTTCTTAATTTATTAATGGAATTTTTACTAAACAATATAATAAATTAATTACGATTTATTATATACACCATAAACAAGACAAATATTATCATTGATGAATGAAGTGATTAAAATTAAAAACTGAAACTAATTAGTGGTGGTACTTCCTTATGATATAAGCAAATAACTTGTAGGAACAAATATTGCAATAAGAAAACATCAATTCTAATAAAAAATAATACATCATATTTTTCAATTTAAATTTTAAGTATGTGCTTTGACTTGTGAGTTTCATTTAAGGAGATAAAAATCAAATTGACGATCAAATAAACTCAAAAATTTAATCAAAATTAATTAAATTAAATTTTTTAATATTCAAGTTCAAACTAAATAAACTGAACCTCTATTAATTTTGATATAGTTTCAAGTCATTTAAATTGATCATCGGTATCTTAGCAAAACCATTATATTTTATTTTACAGTATATTAATAGTTTTATCTTTAAAAAAAAGTATTATATGTAATTATTTTTAAATTATTTTATATTATTTTTCTCTTTCTTGACTATGTGTTTGATTATTTTAAGAATATAAAAAAAAAGATATTTTAATTTATTATGTTTTAGATTTTTTAAGACAAGTCCTTTAATTTTTAAAAATGTCAATTCGGTTTGAACCGAATATTTCATCCATTTTGTATGAATTTTATGTGAAAAATATATAATTAAAAAAAATATCAATTTGATTTAACCAAATTGATTTATTACACTCATCTCTCCATCTCTTTTAAATTTGTGCAGTTTTTCTATTTGATTCCTCTTGTATATCATTGTGTTTTCAATTTTATTTTAATTTTATAATTTAAAATTTTAATTTATATATATATATATAATATTATATTTAAATTTTTACACTTCAAATATTTTGTTCAACTTCTACCACTATAAACGAGATAGATACAAACAAAATAAAAAATAGTGGCTGCATGATTTAATTTGCAGCAACTTTATTGAACCAAAAAAGATAAACGTTTTCCATGAAAGTCTTATGGAATAAATTATACTTTAATAATTTTACTTTTATATCTTAAAAATATATTTATTATGCATTGTCCTTTTATATATAGTTATCAGCATTGCGTGATCCATGCATATAGATATTTATTTAATAGTTGTATAAATATAGTTTATTGTAGTAACACTACACGAAAAATGTAATTTACAAAGTCAATGAAGATTATTAAATTAAGTCAACATTCTTTAAGTCTTGACACGTACTCTAGTTTTAATGAGTTTTCAAAATTCAATTCATTTAAATATTTTTTAATAAAAAAACACAATTTAAATAAAAAAAATTAATAATAAAAACAAGACAATCTTTAAAAGAACACAAAAAACTGTAATGTAAGTGAGATTAATTAGTTTGTAAGTACAGCATAAAGAAATTTTAAACATGCATTTTATCAAATCTCATAATTTTTTCCATTTTATTATGTTTATCTTTTCTTTCTTAAAATATTTTTAGAAAAATCTACATATTGGATGTGTAAAAAAATGTATCCAAACAAATTAAATCCAATCTAAAATTTGTTAAAAATATTATCCTTTACCCCTTCCATTTTAACAAAAAAAAATATTTAAAAATAAATGATATTTTATTTTTAAGATAACTCTAATTATTTCTTCATATACCATTTAGATAAAAGTACATTTCATTACACTTTAATTACTTTTTAAAATATATGTTATTTTCACCTTAAGAAAACTACATTATATTGTCAATAACTTAAATAATTAATAGACGACTAATGTCATGATAAAAGAAAATTAATTAATAAAAATAATTTAATAAAATAATTATTTTTTTCAATAATTACTAGAATTTAATTTTATATATAATATAAATTATTTTACACTATTATTCACTTTAAATATATTTAAATTTTATAATAATCAATAAAATAATTATATTTATAAATAATTGTAATGTAATTAGATAAAAATATTTATACTAATGGTAAATAGCAATTAAAATCTAATTATTACATGTATAAAAACATTAAAGGAAGTTAAATTAAAACATAACATCAGTTACGGTGCATGAAAGACATCTGTTACCGAACAGAGAATACATCAAACAAATCGTTGATAAAGTTCATAAAAATCAAAAGTAAATAATTAATAAAAATAATAATAATCGTTGATAACGAGGTGGATGTGGTTTTGCATTGGATTCCCATTTACTCTGTGCAGTGTGTACAATTACAGAAGTTATGGTAGGTAAGTACTAAAGTGTGTAGCAAAAGGACAAGTTCCTTAGGTGAACACCCAACTTTTTCGTTTTAATTGATAAAAATAATAAAGAAACTAATTGATATTTGTTACTTAAATTAAATTCAAATATAATATTATGTGTGTTATTATTTGAAATATATCTTTTTATATAGTATTTGATAGGTTAAATTATATCAGTGGTTCCATTATTTAATTTCAGGTAATATTTTAGTTTTTTTT
>JBBPBS010000693.1:1689961-1702690 GCA_037974835.1 Cicer judaicum
TTATTAAAACTAAAATTCTTTAATTATCATAATGCTAATTTTGACTACTTCACAATTTATAAAATAGTTATTTAGTAAAAAAAATAATAGCTATAATATATTAAAAAAATCAAAAATTAACTATAATATATCACAAAAAGTCTGTTTGTATTTTTTTAATATTAACATTAAAATCAATATGTTATAAAATCAATATGATAATAATTCACTTCATACTTATTATTTGATAAAACTATTTGATCATTACAATAATACTTTTGACTATTTAACTATTTATAAAACTATTATTTTTATATTTGAATCTATGACAAGTGTACTACAAACACTTGTTAGCATATGACTTTTATGTATCTAAATATCACAGATCTTCTAACATACACAATACAAGACTACACAAGAAATTAAAATATATGTTTTTGTTATAAAAATATTGATACTCACACTTTTGAGTTTGAATTCAAAAGTTTCCACCATTATCATAGATGATGTGTCCTCGTTTAGAGTAATTGATATATTTTTTTACTCATGACATAGTTCAATTATTTGAAAATATTAATAAATATTAAACTAATAATAAAATATATTCAAAACATTTTTTTTAATATAGCAATAGTTATTGTTATTGTGAGATAGTGGAAAGAATAAGCTTATTTATTCCTATGCTTTTTAAATATATATGTTTCAAATATACCCTTATTAAAAAGGGTGAAACAATTAGATCATATTATAACACAATGTCTAAATATACGGAAGGAAGAAGATGAAAAAGTTTATCACAATTTTAAAAAAGTGGAGAATTAAAAAAAATTCATTTAAATAGTAGTTGTATTATAGTTAAAATAAATGTTAAAAAAATATAAACTATGTGGATTAATTAATTATATTTAAAAATATTTTTCAAATATTATATAGAATTCTAGTCCATTTATAAAAATTTTGTAAAATTTATATTATTTTTTATGAATGAATTTTAATAAATTATATAAGTACATTATATTGTTTGTATTAAATTTTAAAAATTATGTATGTATAAAATATCTTTCTTAAAATGCATCTCTATATCTAAAAGAAAGTACATAATATTAAATCCTGGTTGTAAAGTGGATTTTATTTAGAAAATCTTCTTTTATAAAAGACGACTTTCTACTAAAGCATAAAAAAAGGATAGATCAGAATATGATTTTGAAAGAAGTATATTAAAAAAGTATATTAGTAAAAACTTTTCATAAATAGGTTATTTTTAAAAAATCGTGTCTTTAAATCATCAAAAGAGATTTGTTTAATTTTAAATATAAGAGAAAATTAAATTTGACTCTTGGATTTAAATTTAAGAGAATAGAAATATTGTAGTAACATTTTTTTAAAAAAATGGAAAAATGTTTTTTTATAATGAAGCCAAAATTAATTTGGAAGAAACGTAAGGTGGAAGTCTAATTATGTAAAGTTTCGAATCTTTTGAGTTATAAGTCTCCAACAAGTCAATAACGCTAATCTTAGCCATAAAAGAGAAACTCTTTAGTAATTACAATATTTTGGACATAAATCTTAGACAGATAATTGGAAAATATTAATATATAATTTTTAAATAATTAAGTAATATAATTTTATGTGTATCCAAATCTTATAAGTTGTGAGATAGAAGTATTTTCTGAAAATGAAACATAAAAAATAAAACAGAAACCAAATTGTAATATGGGACCAGTTTGTTTTTCAAATTAAATTAAATTTCAACAAAAGAACCATAACAAATCCTTATCCTAAAAAACTTTTCACATCTATCACCTACATTTTCTGTTCTTTTTTTTTCTCCTCATTCTAAAATTAACCCAACATTTTCTCAGATTTACATTTTCCACCCCAAAATCTCAACGCCACATCTTACATAGCTTGTAACGACTCCGACCGCCACAAAACATCCGCCGCCGGTTCCGCATATTCAAACAACCCATCCACCGTCACAAAACCTCCGGCACCACCGTTATCACCGTCACACTCCGACAACAACCCTGTTCCAAAACCAAACACATCATAACCGTTAAAATCATCCTCAAACCCCACGAACCCGGCCAGGTCCACATTTTCCGGTTCAACCCAACCCGGTTTATCACCATTACCCACCGTCGGTGGCAACCCAAGTTCATCATCAGAAGCTTCAAGCAAGTAACCCAAATTCATCTCCATCTCTCCGGAACCGGTCGTCTGAATCGGGTCAACTTGACCCGAACTCAAACCCGGAGCTAAAATCTCATCTTCGAAGCTTTTCATCACTGAGTCAAGACCCATCACTGACTCACGCTCAGGAACATTATCTGTATCATCAAGTATATGAAAAATGTCATCTTGAAGTTGAACACCCGAGTCAAAAACCGAGTTAAGACACGACTCGACCGAGTCAACTCGGGTAAGCTGAGACTCGGACGAGTTAGCATCAGAACAGGAGTTAACACGTCGAATCTTAGTTTCATGTGAATCAACTCGGTGAGTTTCGGAATCGGTCGAGTCAGGTGAGTCATCAGACTCGTCCCTAGCTCGCTTTCTCTTGTCGGTGGAATCCTCCATTATGAAAGTTGGAGAATGAAAATGGAGAGAAAGATAAAGGAGAGAAAGAAAATAAAAAAAAAAATTAAATAAAGTGGAGAGAGTGTAGAGAGAGAAAAAGAGAAGTGTTTGGGTGAGAGGAAAGAGAAAGGGAGAAGGATATATATAATGGTTGGAAAAGTAAGATAGGGTTTGTATACTTTAATTCGTAAATGACAGATAGTGACAGGCGCGTGCATATTGGTAAATAATAAAACAAAATTTATTCACGGACATCTCGTTCTTTCTCCCTTTTTTCCTTTTTTTTTGTTTTTTTTTTAAAACAAATTTCATTTTCTTTCCAAATATATCTAAAAAAGTTGCGTGTAATAATGTTAATTTCAAACAGTAATGCTTTTACTATTAATCAAATAAAACAGTTTTTCTTAACGTGTGATTCTTGCACTCGTTAGCTTACTACTATTTTTTTATGTATTTTATTTATGGATTTACTTTAGAATAGTTATATAGTGCTTTTTGAAGGGGAATGTTAATATAGTTAGTGTTTTGGACTTACTTTTCTTAATTCATATTTACTTGTGATTTTGGTCTGGTATAACAATCTGCTATAGAAAAATTAAAAATTTTCTTTGATTACCTTACCATTTTTAATGAAGAATCCACATTATTTAGTGTCATTTGTTGTAATTGTTTCCAACAAATTATTAGCTCGGTTTATATAAACATCGCTTTTGATATTATAAAGATAGACAATTTTTTCACTTAATTTCATCAATTACATTTTTCTTTTGTTAATAACCACTTACTTGGGTGTCTACTTCACCTAAGGGTACAACAACAAACCAAATGTTGACCTTACTATGGTTTAGAACATAAAGGTCACCCTCAACAAACTCATCGCGTTAATCCGCAAACAATCACAAATGATCGAATAGCAAAACCACTCTCTCGTAAGGGTGGAGAACAAACAACGAGCAACCCTTAACATGGAGCAAGTCCAACTGTTGTTAGAGAGAAACATCTTGGAATCACGACCATTATGAGACGTGGGTAACGAATTTTTGGATACCAAAATCTCTAGAGAAACCTTCTCAAATGGACATGTATGACATAATGAATGACTTTGATGAGCATATCGAAAACATTGAGCCTTTCCTCCATTATTGCGACACACAAGGATGCTAACACCCAAAAAAGGGAGTGACGACATGGTACAAGACCTTGGAAGCTTATCGACATGTGGAACGAACAATGCATATAGTTCAACACTAACTTTAATGCATCGAGATAACAACCCAAAACGATTAAAATCTAGTCGACCGTAGTCTAGGGGCAGGATGAATCCTTACGAAACTACATAGAGCGTTTAAACAAGGAAGCCATTCTTGCTAGGGAGGCTAACAACGACAATAAGGCGTTCCTCATGAATGAGGGACTTCTTTAGGGTATCCCATTTGCCCACCACATCAGCCTGAAAGAGCTTGAGAGTCTGAATAATTTTCTAGCCCATGCCGAAGTGTACATCCAAAACGAAGAAGAGCTCAATAAAAGGATAATATGAAGGGGGTAGGCAATAGAGAGAGAAGAAAACCACCATGATAAAGGCTTCTTGCAAATCCATATATCAAACATGAATTGAAAGGAAAAACCCAAAAATATCGAAGTAGTTGTGGTCCTCCAGATCGTTTCCTAGCATACACCCTTCTCAACGCCTCGAGAGAGAACATTTTAACTGAATGCGCCAATGCATAATTCAAGGAATCATGTAGCTCCCTTGACATGTCCTACCAACACCAGAGGTCGACAAAAGAAAGTAATATTGATTCCAAACGTCCAACAGTCACAACGTTAACGAATGCATCCCTTGACGGGGAGTTCGTGTTGATTCCGACATGAGAAAACCTAGAAAAGACAATCAAAATCAAAGTCGATCTGCCCAACCAGGTGAAGAAACAACTAATCATATGCCTAATGGAGCATGTTGACATCTTCGCATAGACTGTTGGTGAAATTCACAGAATTCATTTAAAGTCACTTGGCACAAGATGGTTGTGCACCCTAATTTTTGTTCAGTTGCTCAACAATGCTACAAGCAATCACTCGAGAAGGTTGAAGTTGCTGTCAAAGTTGTTTCTAATTTACTCAATATAAATTTTATTTATGAGGTGAAGTACACTACTTAACTCTCCAACATTATACTAGTTATGAAATCAAATAATAAATGACATATGTGTGTGAACTATATTGATCTTAACAAAGCATATCACCTCCATAACATGGATAAATTAGACGATAATTCATTCGACTTCAAACTATTATCTTTCATGGATGTATATTTAAGATATAGTCAAATTCCTATGTACCATGAAGACCCCAAAAAAATATTAATGACCAAATTAAATAATTACTGCTACAATTTAATTTCTTTTAAATTTAAATTTGTTAAACTAATATACCAATTTAATAAGAGATAAGTCTTCATTGTGGTCTCTTGGTGATAGAGCATTAATACAATATCAGGTAAAAATTGTTTTCTTGATACTTAAAAATGTCACGAGTACATATCACTAATTTATAATATTTTAAAATAATATTTAATAAGTGTTCAATTATTTTAATCTAATATTTAAAAAATAATTATCTTTATAAGATATACTTTAAATATCTTTTACCTCTTAATATAATTTTAAGAAACCGATACATATATTAATGGCTTTTTTTTACAAAAATACCCCTATTTATTCTCATTGGAAAATGTAAATTCCCACTTTCTTTCATTTATGATATCATTGATTACATAAGTGAATATAAAAAAATAACACAACTTTTTAAATCAAATTTAGCACTACAATTACTTTTCTTAACATCTTATATTATGGATCAATAACTTTATATGATTGATTTTAATATTAAAATTGTGTGAAACTCCCGAAAAAACATATAATAAAACATATTTATTCCATGAATATCTATATTGCCTCTCTTATAGAAATATCTATTTAATATCAAATTTTAATATAGATTATAATCTATTATTGATCAAATTTATTTTTTATTTTTTAAATTTCCACCATTAATATTATCTTCTAGACATAGATACAAATGAATATTTCTATTTTTATAATTAAAATAATATTTCAAATAATACAAGTTTGATAAAAGTAAAAATATATTTTCTACTAAATTAATATAAATTATGTCACTTTCATATTTACAAAAATAAAGAAGATCACAAATCTATAACTTCTATCTCAACTAATAAACATTAATATAATTAAATTAGATATTATATATTAAACTTAAATTTATAAAATTATAATTATACATAAATTTATCAATAAAAAAAATATATTCTCGATTATTATTAAAAATTTGAAGATCAATCATTTATAAAATTGATACAAAATTATTTTGCCGAAGACGGTATGAAGGCTTGAAAATTAGGGAGTTGGTGTTGTGTGAATTTCCTTTTTTTTGCGTGTGAGATCCGTTGGCCATTACTGCACATATAAGATTTTTCTTTTCTGATAATTAAACTAAATTGAATTTTGAGGTGAAGTCCGGTGGTGAGGGCCCACATGCCTAGGAAACATCATGTGTTTTATTTTTAAAGTTTTCGGATTTTGTACTTTGAATTTTTTTAGAGACGTGAGTGGGTGGATCAGTTGTGTTTAGGTCACACCACATGTGGTGCTGGTAGATTCTTAACTTGGATTGCTTTTGTTTTCTTTTGTTTTGCTGGCTATTTTTTAATCATGTTTTTCTTTAATACATTATTAATTATATAGCTATTTTATTATGGTAGTTAATATCATATGATAATATAAAAAAGTAGCTGTTTTAATTAATTGTTGTGTAAAACTAATTTGTTTTTCCTTTTAATTTTTTTCTTTAAATATAAGATTTTATTCATCAAAATTCAACATAAATTAATATTTTTTAATTTCTAAATATTTATTATTGAAAATATAATTTATACATTTTTTATGATATTAATAATTATAAAAGTAAATATATAAAAATAATTTTTTTTTCAAATTTATTACTACAACAATTACTTTTTTAATATCAATAAAATAGTGAGTTTTTTTAGTCTAGCCATTAAAAATTATTAATTTTTTTAATAATAATTGACAATATTTTTAAATAATATTAGTTTAATTGGCATTAATTTAATATAATATATATTTTTTATAAATTAAAATTAATTTTAACTAAATTATTATCTTAATTGTAAAAAAACAAATATTAATATTTACATTTAAAAAACAACATATATAATCGATAAAATTTGAAATAATTAAAGAATGATTATAATTGATAGTAGAATTGGCCTTAAGAAAATATGTCGGATGGTGTTATAATAATGGAGGGAAATAGTATTAGATACGGTTTTGTTTGACAAATTATTGCTTAATTTTTAATCAATCAATCAAAGCGCACAAAAAGAAGGTTCCAAGTTTTCAAACAACACATCGTTGTTGGATGCTCGTAGAAACCACCAATTGTTTGGATTTTTCAATGAATTAAATTAAATTAAATTAAATTGAATCTATCCCACCTTTTGGCCGGTTTTATCTGTTCCCAAAATCACATTACTTTTTACTTTCACATTGTTTGGATCGGAGAGTTAGGTACCCTTTAATTTGTGAATTTTTTTTAATTTTATTTTTTTAATAAATAAATAGTTTTTAAATTTTATTAATTTTATAAATATAGTTTTACTAACTAATATTTTATTTTACTATTTTTATAATAATTGTTTACCTTACAAGTTTTTCATCAATGTAAATTTGATAACACCAAGTACTTTTCTCAAAGTAAACTGCCAAAACCTTTTCTTTTTTATTGCCTCTTTGTGGAATTTAATTTAATTGATATCTAACTATTGGTTGTTAACTTGTTATTATATTATCCTAACGATAATTTATAAAAAGGATTACGTATTTGTAAGAAAAAACTATTGTAGTCAATATGTTATTTATATTAAAAAGTATATATATACATTAAATTGAATTTATTTTGATAAAATAATATATTTTAAAAAAATTCACAAAAATTTATAGATTTAATTTAGTAAATTATAACTACTTATATGCTCTCTTTAGATACATTTTTTATTTCTATTTACTTGTCATCCTTAAAATTCAAGGTTACGTGAATAGTTTTGTTAGTAACACTTTTAATTATTTATTGCATATTAAGAAATCGATGTAAAAGTATTATAAAAAAGGTAAATAATTTTATCAAATGTAAAATTTTTACTGATTGTTGGGTATGTGTAAAAAGTCTCAAAACGAAAAAAATTAAATATCTATAATAAACATATATTTTTTATTATATTCAAAAAATTAGTTATATTTACTAAAAATATATTTCAATACTATAATTAACACTTAAATTTGTATTGAGACTATGCATCAACGTTAGAAAATATTTTATTGTTTTTAACTATAAAATTTTATTTTATTTTTAATCTTTTTAGTATAAGATTATTTATAAAATAAACATGTACTAATAATTTTTAATTATTTATCATTAAGAAACATTATTTTTTTCTCTATTTTATAAGAGATATTTTTGATATTAAATAGATTTGAATTTGATGATTTTTCATTCATTTTGAGGAAAGTAATAATAATAATAATAATAATAATAATAATAATAATAATAATAATAATAGTAATAGTTTATAAATCAAGTCAGAGAAATAATATATTAGTATATATTATGGTAGTGATTATTTTAGTGTATATCGACGTGTCTAGTGTCAGCTGTATGGTCGTGGCATAGGAAAAGTTAGATAGATGAGAAGAGAGTGAGACACATTCATCTTTTTGATATATATCCCTAACCCATCACATTCACTTAAACCCAATTTGCAGCTTTTTCTTTCTTTATGTTATCTTAATCTTTTTTTTCTTTATAAAGACCAAAGGCACCCTAAAAAAGCTCCCCTTACCTATCACATCAATTTTATTTTAACTATATGATAAATGCTGTCGAATACTCACAAATGCTAATGAATACTCCTTTTTTTTTAAAGGTGTATTTGATTCAACTAAAAAGAGATCAAATATTTTGATAAATGTTTTAATAGATGAAGAAAAGATGGAATGAGAGAGAGTAATTAGAGACATTTTAGTTCAAAAGAAATGAGGAAACAAAAGAGGATATATGACGAAGGTTTATAGTAAGTTTAGTTTGAGAAATTTGAAGAAGAGGGAATAAGAGATAATATTTTCAATTTTAAAAGGGAATAAAATTATTTTTTAAGAAATTTTTATTTTCTTTTTATTTTAAAAGATTTAAAAGAAACAGAAGGAAAGAAAACTAATATAATACAAAATTATAAAAAAATTATTTTTATTCTATTTTTAGTTAAATATATTCAATTTTTTATTTTTTTTCCCGTCCCTCCTACAAATGTCTCTTCTTTTTTTCTCTTTCAATTGAATCAAATAACTTTTTTAAAAAATAATATAAATAAAATAAATAATTTTGTTGTTGTTTAAAATTAAAAGATAAATATAAAAAAAAGATAAATTGTATCAGAAAATAATATAAATATCCTTTAAAATATGACATTATAATAAAATAAGGTAAAATTGTAAAACGAGAAAAAATAAGCACACTTTTTTCATATTTATCTCCTTGAAAATGCATTTTTGTCTTTACTTCCTACTTTTCATTTGAACCAAGGAACATAATTTCTTTTGAAGTGTGTGCCTTCGTTCCTCTTCCAATATTTCCTCTAGCTTTCTTTACTTCCAAACACAACCTTAGAGATGACAGTAATAATTATTTTATTAACTTAAAAACGATGCTTATAGGTAGTGTATTAGTCTTTTTGAATTTTATTGAATAATTAATATAAAAGAGATATAATAGAATAAATTATATTATATCATACATCAATTTGTTGAGTAAGCATGTTATGATAAACAAATCCAACTACCATATTTGACAATCGATTGGAGTTGGGGATTGTGAAAAAAGAGAGTAATCTCCAAGTACTCTCTTCCACCTTCTTAATACCATAATTGATAACTAATTTTATTGAGAAAAATAAATAGACATAGAAAAAATAAAGAATATAATTTCAATACAAGAGTATAAAGTAAAAAATTTAAAATTAGAGAAAAAATAATAATTAATGTTTGATGATAACCATATAATAATACTATGTAAAAATTGTTACAAGACAAATTTATCTCAAACTCTTAATAAATTTTCATACATTTATATTCTTCAAATCAAATATTTAAATTACATCTTACAACAGTTTAACGTAAGAGTAAAAAAAATCAAATACAAAATTAAAGTAATTTTTTTTACTAATACAATCTATAATAAAGAATTAGAGTATTATGTTCTCTATTTCTTTAAAATGCCAAACAATGAAAGACTTCTTTAATATTTTTCAATTTAAATCAAATTCACCAATCTCAACCTTAATTAAAATTGATCCATCTTTGTCTTCTATTGTCTATATTGACAACCACACTTCAAAGAAATTATCAAATTCAACCATAAAAATAATACATCACTTGAAGTTAAACCGGTACAAAAATTTACATTTGAAGAAAACTCACTTAAAAAATTTCTATTTAAACAAAATCATTCAAATAATTTATTCTACATGTTGATAGCTTTATGGTGCAACTTCTATGATGTATTTATCATAAGGTTCTTCATCAATCAACATAATTTCAGAGCACACCTTGCATTAATGTCAATTATGTTTATATGTGCTAATCAATATATTGTTAATTATTATTATATTAACATATCTTTGACTTAAATTGCTACACAAGGTAAAATTGTTTATTCTAAGCCAAACTTGACGTCAGAACTTGATATATTGTAATTGTGCATCAGGTAGGTTCCAGGAAAGAGAGGTGAGCCATACAAAATCAATTAATAACCAAATATTTCCTTAGTCCGAATCTTGCATAAACAACACCTATACAATATAATATTTATTTTTTTTTATGTGAAAGATCAGCCAAAGTTGCAACCACAAAAAATATTAAGAACTCTATTTATGTATACTGAAGCTACAACCACAAAGCATACTAAGAACTCTATTTCTTCATATCGAACCAAAAACTCTTATACTAGATATCGTAAACAAATAAACAAGCTGAGAAATGTAAATAACAATCAAAATACAGTAAATTATGCGGAAACTCCAAAATCAGAGAAAAAATGACAACAATTGTCTAACGAAAACCAAATAATAATATTATGTGAAAATTATTACAATACATAGACTTCTATTAAATTCTTTGCGGCCCTTCAGTGCATAACACTTGCAATTGAATTACATATCCCCAATACTTTAACATAAGAGTATAAGAGAAAAGAAAAAAAATCAAATACAAACTAAAAAGTTTCTGACTAATGCAATTTATAAAAAAAATAGAGCCATATATATAGTATTGAACTCTCTCTTCCTTTCTAATTTTAAGTAATGCGAAACTTCTTCAATTTCAACCAAATACTTATTGGGCGGTATGAGGTGCATAAGAAACAATAGGACCACAAGAGATTTTAACACCACATTTTCGATGAAAATAAACACAAAAATACGATAACAAACAATACACAACCGATATAAATTTCCCCAACTTGCAAGAACATGTGAGGAGCAACAACAAATATATGATAGCAATTGGTCAATTAAAAACACGTAAAGAACACTGATATTTTAAATTGGAAAACCCCTTAATCCAAGGGTAAAAACCACATGTTGTTTATAAAAGAAATAAGTCTACTATAGTCAAATAAGGGTACAAAAGAGTCTCAAAATAGTATACAAATTGTGTCTATAACCAGCCAAAATAACATACGTGTTTTCACCGATCCAACCATTGAAAATGAAGACTTGTATGGTATGAACCTGATATCCAAAAATAAGTCTGATCCAACGGTTAACGAATATGTGATAGATATCTGATACTAGTTTGACATAATTGAAAATTGAATTTACGCTTCTCTTTTATCTTTTGACAGATGTCTTTTTTCTTAAAATAGTATCACTCACCACCCTAATCAAACACATATCCAGTTGAATAAGTGAGACACATTGGCTACAATGTTTGAATTTTTCTCTACATAAAAAAAAGTCTAATACCCAACAACTTCAATAAAAAATCTTTAAAAATCCATATATAAATTTTCACTCTTATATTTCGAATATTTAACTAATTTATAATCAATGCGACACTTAATAACTCATAGTTAAATTTAAAAAAAAAATTCATTCTTCAATTTTTCATTTATAAATATTTTACAACCAGCAATAATTACTATCATTTAAAAAAGTTACACAATTATTATTTGACAAAATAAGTACTTTTTGTAACAATCAGTAAAAAAGTTTCAGAAAATTCCAAATTAGATTGGCTGTTTTTCAATGTAGAGATGGAAGTAACATATTCAGTGGGTTGTCGTCCTCACCTCAACTAGCTGAGGATTCCAATGATAAAAAAGTGAGGTCCCAGTTCTTTTTTTTCTTTTTTTGGAAAAAAGGTCCCAGCAGCTAGATATATAATAGTACTATTACATATATAAAGTATATATAAAAAAAAAGAAGTTTTATATTAAAAGAATTAAAATTTAATCATCTTATTTAATTATCATGTACCATTTAAAAAATCATCTTATTTTATGTATATATTCTTTAATAGTGGGACCAAAATGTCTTGTAGCATCAATGTTCAGTACGTCCATGCTTTGGTATTCATTGCTATTGCCATTTCTTTTTAAACTATTCGACAACTTACGTTTCATCATCCATAATGGTAGTCATTTTAAAAGAGTAATCAAATGAGTTCCGTATTTACATGTATACATTATTTATTTATTTATTTTTTATTAAATAGTAGCGTAGTCATTTAATTTTAATTAATATTTTAATTTTTAATTTTATTTATTTTTTAATTTAATTATTTATTTTAATTTTAAATGATATTTTGATTTTTTATATTTTAAAATATTAATAATTTTATTTTTCTTTTGTAAAAATTTAAAAAATTGATAAAAGCTTTTAAACAAAACTCATAATATTAATTATCATCCTCAATATAATGCAAATTTCATTAAATTCATATCTTAAATTTTTAATAAAATCTATTTTTGTTTATCTCTAACAATATCAAATAAAGAATAAAAATATGAGTTTAT
>JBBPBS010000693.1:1703057-1731325 GCA_037974835.1 Cicer judaicum
TTAACTAAAAATAATTGTTTTAAATATTTTTAATGATGTAAGATATAATTTTATAAATGTAGAATCATTTAGATGCATTAATTATTTATATTTAATTAAATTATAAAAATGAATAATTTTATAAGTTGAAACCAAAGCATTTAAAAGGTGTTATTGTCATTTTATAAACCTTAATTATTCAGTAATTCATATTATATGTCATATTGTTTAAAATATATCATATCGTTATTTTAAAATTAAATAATATAAATGAAAGACAAAAAATTTTAAATTTAAAAATAAAATGATTAATTTTATAAATTAATAAACATAAAAAAACTACAATTGTAATTAAACATATATTCAACCACCCGAACACAATACATTTTAAAAAAATTACTTAATCTCACTAATAACTATAATATATCATTATTAAATTGAATAAAAATATAATACACCAAAACATTTTCTATGTTAAGGACTTTTTTCTTTGTTAACGTCAGAGCCTACATGTTATAAAGTAGAGAAAATGCCTATACAAGTATTGGTATCTATTTAAATTTTCTTTTTTCATTCTCCAATATTCGAGTAAATAATTAAATTGAGGTGCCCATTAGTTAAAGAAGTCCCCATTGGAGATGCTATTCTTTTCTCAGATTTAAAAAATGAATGATCTTTTCAACTTTTTTAATGAGTCTTTTATCTTATATATTTATAATAATTTAACTTTTTTTTCCTTCTATTTAGACCATTTATTTTTCAAAACATGCATAAAATTGTATTTTTTTTTATTAAAAATATTGACTGTCTTAAGAAACATTGATGTGGCAAGACCACTTATGATTATTATTGATATTTTTATTTTTTAATAAAATCTATTTAATAATTTTAATTTTTAACTCTTAAATTTAAATATGAGACTTCTCATTTATATGTGAATTTATTTATCTTTTCATCTATAGATGATTTTTTTTATAGCAATAATCATAGTAGAGGTGAATTGTAGGTTAGGTGTGAGAAACTTAAATGCTTTTAATTTAGTGTTGTTAAGTAAATAATTTTGACAATTGAAATATGATAGAGAAAATTTATGTATAAAGTGTTATGTTATAAATATGTGTGTGCGAAGGTGGTGGTTTTAATAAGGACTCAATTTGGTGGAAGATGATATTTTTATTTTAGACGGGCTATGGGGAGAGAATATGAGATAGTTTTTAGAGCAAGTTGTGAGAGTGGTGTGGAATTGAGAAAATACTTCTTTTTGGTTGGATTTATGGGTAGATATGGGTTTGTTGAAGGATCGGTTTTAGTCATCAGTTTAACTTAGTTGTCAATAAAAATATCTATGTGGGAGATATAGTGCATAAGGGGTTAATGGTTTCAAGTTGAATTAGAACTGACGTAAGAAGTTATTTGAGTGGAAAAATGAATTAGTAGCCAAATGTGCTTTGTTTCCCGATAACACTTTTTTTGTAGGAAAATATACCATACAAGTGACAATAGAATATTGAAAATGTTGGAGTTTACATGGTAAAAAACGTGTATATGTTTTTGAAAAATGACGCATTTGGAGGTGTGTATTTTTTTTTATTGATGTTTATTCTTGAATTGTTTACATATCAAAGAAAAGTTAATTTTCAAAGTTTGTGTCTATTTTGATTCTTCTTTGTGTATTGTGGATGTGGATCTAATGAAATTATTCTGCATTGTTTTAAAGATTGTCCCGTTCTTGAATGTGTTTGGAGGGATCTCCTTAAATAGTTGGTGATTAGTGGTGCTATGCATTGCAAAATGGAGACACATGCACATCAGTTTAGGGTATCAGTTGAGGGGGTAAAGAGGTTTGTGCCAAGTTTAGAGTCATGTGGGTGGCGAGTGCATGAACTATTTGAAACACCCACAATTCCTATTTTTTTTAATCATTATGAGTTCAATGGTTTTATGATGGTCGAAAAGATTAAGTGAGTATTGTGGAAGTGGATTACAACAAAGGATGCAAACTTCATGTATGACTTCTCTTCTTGATGCTCTCATCCCTTGACTTGTTTGAGATTATAGCTTTGTTTTGTGTATGGCATAGTGTTGTGAAATTTGGCGTCGTTAATTCTTTTTGTGACATCACTTCGACTTTTTAGCATCTTATAATATTTCATTTATTTTGTAGTACACATTGTACTATATCAATACTTTTTAAATACCTATAAGGTTATAGTCTTTTTATTTAATGCAAATTATTTTATATTAGATAGTGTCATCAACTCATACTATTGAATGAAAACTCATGACATTGATTCATAACATGTCTTGTTTCAAGTACATTTTAGTAGGTAATATTGCATCCCAATTTGCAAATCATCGTGATTTTAATATGCAAGATGTTCTAGCTTTTTTCAGCGTATGATTACACTGCATGTCTAAATTACATTAATTTTGATAAAATTATGATTGCATTATAATGTTATTGAATAAAAAAATATAGGATGACTAATCTGAACCACCAAATAGGTCCACGATAATTGAAATCTCTCTAATCTTATGACTTAAAACTCTAAGTGTTATCTCACTCAAGAATGTGATACATTAACACTATGAAGATCTTATAAAGATTTACTTTCAATTATGATGTGACGAAACCCTAAACCCAAATCAAATTAAATTTTCAATCTGAATCTTAAAGCTTCAACTACATCTAAGTCAGGTAGAGTAGTAATTTTCCAAGCTGCATTAGCTAAAACCACATCTTCACTATCTCTAAGAACAAAGTCGATTCCCATGCATCATCTTTGGGACCTACGACCTTCAATAGCTACTCTTACTTCCACGATTTTACATTCGAAAGAACATTTATTTTAGAGAGTAACATATATCATAGTAAATAAATAAAATAAACTCGATAATATTCATAAAGTATGTGAAAATAAGATTTTCAAGCCAAATAAAGAAGTTAGGAGATAGTTGGCCAAACTCAATACCTAGATGGGATTGAAACCAAACCTGTTTTTCCTTTGAGCATCTACAAAAAATGTGACTGACGTTTTCCTCCTTTTCAATGCATCGTGAACATAAAAGATCAACCAGGACCCCATTTTTCTAGTAATGTTTCTTTTAACAAGAAGACTATTATGCATGATTCTCCAACTCAAGTTCACATGTTTCATAATCCATTTGAGGTTCAATAACTTGATCTAGCAAGTAGAGTTTGGTTAAGGGTCAGAGGTGGAAGATGATTCTAAGTCTTCCTAGTGTTTATTGGTGTGGTAGGTACTGTGAATAGTAAGCAAACCTTTCTTGTGAAGGCCCATAATGAGATGATCACTATGTCTAGAGATAAGGAGCTAAAGTTGGAGAATTTGAGTAGCTTCAAAATGCAAAAAGGTGGATGTCACTACTCAGCTATTCTAAGTGCCAAGGTCATGGAAAATAAACAGCGACACTTGAGAGATATCAGTAAGGGGAAATTTTAGATTCCACTATTTGTATTTATTTTAAAGCAATGGCCAACTGTCTTCCCAAAGGTTAACTTAATGGCATGCATTAATTGTCTGCAAGCAACCTCTTTTGAGAATTCGAATGGCAAGCAAATCTTTCTTATGAAGGCCCATAATAAGCTGATCACTATGTCTAGAGATAGGGAGCTAAAGTTGGAGAATTTGAGTAGTTTCAAAATGCAAAAAGGTGGATATCACAACTCGCTTTTCCAAGTGCCAAGGTCATGGAAAATAAACAGCGACACTTGAGAGATATCAGTAAGGGGAAATTTTAGATTCCAGTATTTGTATTTATTTTAAAGCAATGGCCAACTGTCTTCCCAAATGTTAACTTAATGGCATGCATTAATTGTCTGCAAGCAACCTCTTTTGAGAATTCGAATGGCAAGCAAACCTTTCTTGTGAAGGCCCATAATAAGCTGATCACTATGTCTAGAGATAGGGAGCTAAAGTTGGAGAATTTGAGTAGCTTCAAAATGCAAGAAGGTGGATATCACAACTTGCTATTCCAAGTGCCAAGGTCATGGAAAATAAACAACGACACTTAAGAGAGATCAGTAAGGGGAAATTTTAGATTTCACTCTTTGTATCTATTTTAAAGCAATAGCCAACTGTCTTCCCAAATGTTAACTTAATGGCATGCATTAATTTTCTGCAGACAACCTCTTTTGAGAATTCGAATGACAACATGAACACCTTATTAAATATAACTATGATAATATCTAGTTTTTGATTTAATGAGATCACCTCTCATAATATACTATGATTTCATACATTTGCTTATCAAAGAGTGAATGTTAGATTAAATGCACCAACCCTATTTAGTAAGGAGATGTTAGATTAAATGCACCAACCCTATTTAGTAAGGAGATCAAGAGTGAAAACATTGAAACTACATAAATCACGATTCTCTTTATATTATGTTCGGTCCTCAAAACCTTTATCGTGACAAAGTTTCTTGTTTCGATTTTTATGTTCAAGCCATAAAGCTTGTGATCGATGATCCACCTCACTTCCTCACTTTTAAGTAAGTCATCAAAAGTAGGCATGTCAACGAGGCGGGGTAGGGGCGGATTTCACATCCTCTACACCTGCACCCGACCAAACGGGGAAAACCCGCACCCGCCCCCGTTTTATAGCGGGTGTAAAATTTAGACATTCATTCCCGCCCACAACGGGTCTCGGGTTTCCCCGCCCGCACCCGCACCCACTAATATATATAAAATTATAAATTGAAAAATTATATTTATTATAATAAAATAATTATTATTAAATAATAATAAAATTAAAAAATATTTTCTATAAAGATAAAATTATAATTTTTAATATTTAAAAAATATTTAAAATATTTAATATATATATGTATATAAAATTTAAAAATTATAATAATATTACTTACGCGGCGAATGCGGGTGCGGGTGCGGGTGCGGGGTGGATATCATCACACCCAAATCCGCCCCCGCCCCGAATTTTAATGTCGGGGAAAATCCACACCCGCATCCGCACCCAATGAAAATAGATTTTTTCCGCCGAAATCAAACGGGTTTGGATGGATATCCGCGGATGCGGATTTTATTGTCATCCCTAATCAAAAGTGTATTCGACTTCTTTGATTTTATTTATGACTTAGCTAACATTGTTCAAATCTTTTTGGTTTCACAAATTGGCGTCGACGTCGTACATTCCTTCTAGCACAAAAACTTAGAAAGTGGCAAAATTGGTAACCTCAACATTAGGGAAATGTTTAGTCATTCAAGAGTGGAAAATTTGAGAGTTTACAAGTTGTTTGAATATGGTCACAAATGCAATGTTTATATTGGGTTTGTGGAAAGATGTAAATCCCTATGCTAAACCGTCCGTACTATTATGGCAAAAAAAACATTGAAATAGTCATTAAAATGCCTATGAGAATTAAATTCAACTTTCTTCCAAGATAAAAAAACATAAAATTGAATTTTTTTATAAGCTGTATTTTTCAAAGATTATTTTGAAAAAATACTACCATAAATTCAGTTTATCAACTTCTAACGTATGACACGAGCAACAAACTCTCTCCTCTTGTTAAACAAATATCAGGGGCATCAAGGATATTAAAATTCCAAGTAGTGGCATTTGTTTTATTATTTTTTTAAAAGAAGATTCTTTTAAAGTTGTGTTGTGGCTAAGCAACTATTCCTTCATTCATATAATATTTGTCACTTTAATAAAAAATATTCTTAAAACTAAAGTTATTTATATTTTTTATTGAAATTTAATTGGTTTTTTTGTATAATTCTTCAATAATTCTTATATATATAATTTTTAAAATATTATTATATTTTATATTGCTTAAAAAATCAATTCATAATTAAGATGAATAATTTAATAAAATATTTTTTTAATTATATTAAACGTTATTCATTGTAAGACATTAATTGTTAGACAGAAAAAATAGTTACATTATTTAAAAAAAATTAAGGGGCAAAACTTGTGGGGCCCACGTGAAAATCTAATATGTAGTAGTCACTATTAAACTTGTATGTCTGAATGCATAATTAAACAAGTCAATAATATATTATTCTCATTCTGAAAATGAATATTTGGCTAGAAAGAGGCATGAGAGGAGGCACCAAGCAAGCACTAGTTGTTGTTGTCAATTGACCTAATAATGTCAAAAAAATTAAATAAAAGTGGGACCCGAACTATCATCTTTCGGCTTTGCTTGAGATTTGGGATTAAAAGAAAAGAGTAAATGTACAACTTGACAATGGCTTGTTAATAAAATACAAATATGGACTTGTCTTAGTTGAAAAATATTAATTTTTTTATAACCGTATTATATTTCCCTGTGAATACTCGTTGTTGAAGAAACTTAAGGTTGGTTTGATTACTTAAACAATAAGAATGGATATAACATTAAAATATAATATAAAAGTGTATATGATAATTTTTAATATTTTAGTGTTTTGAATGGTCAAAGCATAGAATAAACAATTTAATATTGTATTTTATTTGAAATGTCTATACATCAAACAAAACAATATAATATTTATTATTAACTAATTTTTAAAACAAACATAATATCAAAAGATTGTAATGTCCGATCTTTTATTTTTTAACAAATCAAACTTACCCTTATACGTACCCTTATAGAACATATAAGATGGGTTTATCCTTCTCAACAAATTTTACTTATGCTAGAGTTAGAGATCATATTTTTGACCACTCAATAAATGAGTCAAAGTCATTTAGTTCTTGTCATTGCAAAATTTGGTGTTTAATGGACTAGTTCTATGATGAGGCGATCAATCTTTTGCTCAATTAATTAGTTGCTTGATGATATTCTTTTAATTTATCAAACAATATCATTGAGGAAAAAGACTATCCGAATAGTGGTTAGTTTTGAAGGTCGACCTACTAAATAGAAATGAATAAAAAGCAAATAGAAAAATGATAACAAAAAACAATAAAGATAAGTAAATAGTTGTTTGATCAATTGTGTGTATTGAAAATATTTTTTACAATGGCTATTTATAAACTTAAAATAATTAAGAAGCCTACACGAACATATTTGTTGCATTCTAAACCCACTAACTCACATATTATATCTATAAGATGATGGCTAACAAAACTACTTAATTGCAATTCAAAATCGTTTTATTATATCAATCAACCACGTCATCCATTAAAGAGCGAGTGATTGTTATTTTTTTTTTTTTTTATTATAAAACTGGCCTCGTATAAGTTTCTATCATACTTTCTATTGTCATAACCACTTCATCTCCACCATGTAGAAAAATGGTTAAATGTAATTTGGCTAGGTCAATTTCTTGATATAATCTATTGGACTCTTATTCATCATCATCATGAATATAATACCACTCAATATTGGTCTCTAAACCCATCTAGACTTGGTATCCACTTTTAATTCTTGGCCAACAAATGATTCAATAGTCAACTAACTATGGATAAGTTGTTAGTCGATTTTTGTATCAGCTTATTAGAAGATATTAATAACCATTTCAAACCTATTTAGGGTGCGTTTGATTTTTTTTTTGATAAAGTAATCATTTTTTAAACAAAATAATTATTTTTGGAAGTTTTTATTAGTTTGTTATAATTTAAAAAAAATGAAAATATGATCACTTAAATGTACTCTTGATCCTCCTATTTATCCAAAATTAACTATTAGTTCCTATTTTTTAAACCAGTTATTTATCTTCTAATTAAATAATTTTTGGAATTTTTTGTTTCCCCTATTTTTTATGATGTGACACTCACATTAATAACATGACACTTAAATAACATTTGTGAGTTGAATAAAAACAAATTATACCGTTATTATTGTAATTAATTTTACTTATATATTTAAAATAATTCTTTATTTTATTTATATAAAAATATTTTAAATTTAAAAAATTTAAATACCAAACTTAAAATTTATTTTATATCCAACAATTAATTAAAATTTCAAAAATATATTTAATTTTTATTTATTTTAATTTTTATATTTAAATATATAGATAAAATTAATTAAATATTAATGACATGAAAAATATGTTATCCAACTAATAAATAAGATCTAAGTGCAATGTGATTAATATAACAGACACATCATAACAAATGGGGAAGATAAAAAATATCTCAAAAATTAGTTAATAGGACCAAAAATCCCGATTTTAAAATTGAAGAAATGAAAAATTTATTTTTTGTAAATTGAGGAACCAAAAGTTCTTGTAGGTCAAATATGAAAAAGAATATAAAAACTGATTTTTTAGTTGTTTTTAATAGCTTTTCAAAACATTCATTTTATATAACTGATTTTTTTATTAAAAGAAAGTGATTTTCATTACGACAACAACAGATAATTACAAAAATAATTTTTCTTTTTCTTCAAAAAATATAAATTATAAAATACCAAAATCATTTTTTTTTACTGATCTTGAGTCTTAGTCTTGGTAACTATATGTTAGGTGGCCGAAGGTAGGTCTTAGGTGGATAACTCTTTTAATTTGAGTTTTTTATTTTTTAATTTAATAAAAGACAACGATTTTTCAGAAACAACACCGTTTATTTATATATTTTTTATTTTTTTATTATATTTGAAACATCGCAAAAAAAAAACACTTTCTAATATATGTATTTGTAGCAACACTTATGAAAAAAAAATGATGTTTAAGAGTTGAATCTACAACAACGTTTATCTAAAAAGCCTTGTCTAAAGGTTCTGTATTTTTTACTTTTAAAATTAACATCGCTTTTAAAAAAAAACACTAAAAAAAAGTTTGGTAAAATAAGTTTAAATTATTAGTCAATTTTATCGATTTTACAACAACTAATTTTACATTAGTTGATACTCAAATCTTTTCACACTAGTCAAATACAAATATATGATACGACCAATATTTTTAGTGTAAATAATTATGATAACTTTTTAAAGTTAATCTAATTTTAGTTAGAGATTAACTTAACCAATATTTAAAATGTAAAAATCTATGTTATTTTATTTATCAATTTGGTCTCTTGGTTTTTTTCCAAGGACCAATTTACGCTTTCAATCCTTTTTGTTTATTTTCTTTAATTAGAAATTCCAAACTAACTTTTCTATGTACAAAGCTTACTTAAAATTTTGAACAATTTGAGTCTTTCATACACATCAAATAAATATTGAGCTTTTAATTTTCTTGGATAGACAAATGTTAAAAAATTGTCAGCAGTTGGAATCAGATTCGTAAGTGTCTCTATCCATATTAATGAGCTACTAGTATATCTCTGGGGACTACACTATACTATTTCAATATATGTTTGCCTTAATCATTCAATTCTATAGAAAAAGGTTAAATTGTAAGTAAAGTTTAACAAAAATAATTATTTAAATTACAAATTGAATTTGGATTTATTGAGCTATTTCTCTTTAATTAAAGTTCCTTACGAGTCTAATTCAAATCACTTCCTTATATTTGATTAACTCTTTCCTTTACTTTATTTTTATAACAGATCCTCTTAGGATATTGTATTGTTTAAGATTCTAAATAAAGATAGTATTCACTAAAAATATCAAATATGTTAGTTTCTAATGCATTAAATATACAACTTTCAATAAAATTTACTATTTTTGTCTCTTCAACAATTTTTTACGGCACTCATGGATGACTTTTTTTACAGTATAGGTATTTACTAAAAAATATTAACGGAGCAAAATTTAATTTTTTCTGTGTAAAAATATAGTATCATGCTTATAAGCAGTAAAATAATATTTTTTCTAATGAAATTATCTTTCTTAAAATACAAAAGTTGATAAATAAATTTTTAATTCATAAAAATCATCGTTAATTTATTGATGTAGAAAACCAATGTACAAAACACTTTAATTTTTATTAGACTTAATTACAGTTTTGGTCCCCCTATTTTAGTTGAATTGCGAAAATAGTCTCTTTATTTTGTTTCTCCCCAGTTTTGGTCCCCAAAGCAGAATTTTGATCTAAAATTTCACGAGATTTCATTTTTTAAAGTCGTAATACACCATTTATGATCATATATTTCATGTACAATTGTTTCAAATGAGATATTGACGCATGGTGTGACTTAAATAAACGCAAAAAAAAATGAAATTTCATGAAGTTTTGGATCAAAATTCTGCTCGGGGGACCAAAATTGGGGAGAAACAAAATGGGGGAACTACTTTCGTGATTCAGCTAAAATAGGAGGACAAAAACTGCAATTAAGCCTTTATATTATTATTTTGAATTAAAGAAGTTTTTAGTTCCTATAAAATTAAGAAAATTTGTTTTTAGTCTATGCAAAAAAAAATCATATTTTTTAGACTCTACAAAATTATTCTACAAAATGTTTTAGTCATTGATGGAACGAAACATCCTTTAACTGTTAAACGTATTTTTTAGTCTCTACAAAATTAATGTATTTAGAATTTTTTAACTCAATATGAATTTTTTAAATGTCATATATCCAAAATAAAAATTTATAAAATAATAACTTAAAAATTAAATTTTTAACTAATTTTTTATAGAAAAACTTTTTATAGTATCATAAATATATATAATATGAAAAAATCATTTAAAAATATACGTTAATATTACAACATAGATTAAAAAAACATAGATTAAAAATGTATGCATAATAATTTTGTATGACTAAAATATTTAATATTTTTTACATAAACTAAAAATTTATTTATCTCTTTTTTTCTAAAAAAATATTGGGCGAAGCCTCTAGAAAACAAAAAGGGACAAAAAAAAAACTAAAAGTCCTTAAAAACATGCTGTCATACTTCTATTGGCAAATACTACAAGTGAGGACAAACAAAAAATAATACTAAAATATAATCAATTCAAAGCGAAGAAAAATTAAATTTAATAAAAATATTCACTATTTGATTGATTTTATGATGAATGAAAAATATTTTAAAGTAATTCAATTTAACAAACACTATTTTTATACAAATGACAAAAATATAATATAAATATTTATTCAAAAAATTCTTCGTAATTAAAAACACCACAACTTAATAATGATCTAACTTCCATTTATAAATATTCCGTACAACTTCTCCTCATTAATATTTTCCTACTTTTTAAAAGAAAATAAAATGCAATAATGCAATCGCATATGCAATTAGCACATGCCCACAACTACAAGTCAAGCACCACACATTTCTTGGCCCTCTCAAGATTTTCCACCTTCTTGATTTATTTTAGCGACACCTTCTCTAATCAAAATCTACATCAATAAAAAAAAGTGAATTTTATATAAATTTAATAAAAAAATATATAAATTTTAATGAATAGAAAATCTATTAAAAATAATATCGATAGCATTATTCTTAATTACATCAATGTATGTCGTTTTCGGTGTGTCTTATGTCAATAACAACACGTACACTTTGTATTGTCCTTCCCTTCCACTTGCAATGAATCTGCCAAACTACCTCACCAAAACGCAATTATGTTTATGCTTCTTTGTTGGTTAGTCAAACACACCCTATCTTTTTTGAAGGGTCGATGTGCTTCCAAATTGCACCTCTTCGTTGTAGCATAATATAGTATCAATTGGCCCACCACTTCAATATCTTTTGTTGTTGTTTTCAAATTTTTAATTGCTGATTTCATAACCATTTGGTAACATCACATGTCGTGCACCGTTCTTTTTATTATATGGTGAATGCAAACGTGGATCGGTGCTTAGACATTGTACGAAACTATAATAAAGAAGAATGATATTTTTTTGGAATAATTCCCTTGTATTTTAGAGATGAAATAAAGATTTTTGGAATAATTCCTTTGTATTTTATGGATGAAATAACGATTCGATCAAAACTTATTTTTTTAACAAATATTAATAAGTTCTTATCTCAAATGTAAAGTATAAAATACAAAATTATGCAAGTGTAACTTATAAGATAAAAGGCTATATACGAAATATTTAATTTATTGGTGTGCAAGTTTGAATCCGCAATATTTTATATTACTATATTTAGCTTATGTTCGATTTGATGGTAAAATTACAAAAATTAAGGTGAGTTAGTGTGATTTAGTCTATGTTTGACTTGACGGTGGAGTTAAGAAAATCGTGAACTTTTATGAATTAATTAATTAAAAGAGAAATATGTATTATATAAATAATGCGTATCTTTCAAAATTACATAGATAAAAATTAAATGATTGAACTTAAGTGGTTAATGAGCTTCAATTAAGAACAAATTATTTTAGAGAACTCAAATTTGACTCTTAACTAAACTCTAAATAATTAGAATCTCATTCCCTTGTAACTAAAGAGTTCAAAACAAAAAAATTCTCATAGAATTTATTTTTAAAAAAATGAATAGGGGTATTTGTAAGTACTCTAACACATAAATCAATAAAAGATAGTAAAAGTGAGAGTTAATAAATGAAGATGCACCTAATTTCTAAAGGTGTGACTCTTTATATGAATATTCCTCAAAGGAGAGTGACGTGGAGGCAATTATGCCATTGCAAGTTATTTGACTCAAGAAGAAGATGATTGTTTGATTGCCGGTGAACGGCTATGATCGAATTGGGGAGAACTCGATATTTGTTTGATACTCGTGAACATGAGTACTTCAACGTCTTTGGTGGATTGCGTCAAGGCTCACTAAGAGGCGTATGGTGGACCGTTGTCCAATCTAAAACAATACTGTATAAATTTTATATAGGACAAATATTTACCACCAATTAAATTTATAAATTTAGAAAATATTTAATTTTAAATAAAGTTATTTTTTACATGTTAATATTTATCTTTTCATATACAAATATAAATATTTTTCTTGAAATCATTAAAAGAAAATATTTAAATACTTTTCACTTAACTTTTTAAAATATTTCATAATATAATATTTTTCACTTAACTTCTTATAATATTTCATAATATAATTTTTCACAGATGTATTGATATTTTGCTAGTTAATTAGATATATGGTTTAAAATTGTTTTTACAAAAATAATATAGTTAAAAATAAATCTCAAAAGTATTGTTTGAAAAATTAGAACATTTTAGGGTCAAGATTACACGCTTTATATATATTAATAAAAAACAATAATGTAACATTATTTTTTTTAATTTCTAAAATAATTAAAAGAACAACATGTAAAACTAATATTTTGTAAGTGTGTTTAAGAGATCCACAAGTTAATATAAAATTTATACGTTAGAGTTATTAGAAAGTGATAAATATAAATAATTTTAGGTTTAATTGCAATTTTAGTTTTCCTACTTTAGCTGAATCGCAAAAGTAGTCCCCATTTTATTTCTTCCTAGTTTTTGTCTCTCAAACATAATTTTCGTCTAAAATTTGATAAAATTTCATTTTTTTAAAGTCCTACTACATCATTTATGACCATATATTTTCGGTACAATTGTTGTAAATGAGATCTTGAAGCATGATGTGACTTAAATAAATGTAAAAAATAATATAAAATTTCATGAAGTTTTAGATCAAAATTCTACTTAAAAGACCATAACTGATGAGAAATAAAATAAAAAATTATTTTTTTCAATGAAATATTCATTTTCAGTTGATGGGTACGAGGACATAATGTTTCAACTAGCATTTCATGTTCACAAGCATAGAAAATACGTTCGATTTGAAGCAACTTTGATGGGACTACAACAAAAATTAATGAATTTGCGAGTCAAAAAATAAATAAAACAATATATAATTGTGAAAATAACTTACTAGAGTAAAATAAAAATTATTCAATTCCATAAACTCATATAAACATCCACACTAAAATTTCAACAACAAAAAAAAAATCACTAAGAATCACTCGCCCCTAACGCCGTGCATGGTTGATTTTTTTAAAAAACTAAACTATATATATTTTAAAACTAATATATGAATTTAGATTTATAACAAAAACTGATTTTTAATTAAGCAACTGGTTTTGAAAAAATTAATTTTAAAACTAATTTCTATTTTTTTCTAGAAATAATTTTTTCCTTAAAATTTTTTGATAATTTTTTTTTAATTTTTTTTGATAAACTTTTTTTACCAAATTTTTTGAGAAAAAATTCGATTTAAGATTTCTCTTAGAAAAATAAAAGTTTGTTTAATTTTTTTGAAAAAAATAAATTTAAAAAGTTTTTTTAAAAAAATCTTAAAATTATCAAAATATTAGGAGTCTATGATGCCTCCCTTAAACCCACATAAAATTATAAAATAATGAGTTGGAACTTTAAGAAAATTGACTTAATACGAGGGATTTAGTAAAAAAATTTAAAAGAGACTTTGAAGTTTAGAGCTGTTTTTGACAATTTTAGTAATAAATAATTGATTAAATGAAATTAATAATATCTCAATGAAGTTAGTAATAAATTGTCGAAAAAAGTTGTAGAAAGGTTGTAAGGTCGGTGAGGTGATGGCAAAATCAGATTCATTTTTTAGATTTATAATTTTTGGGAGTTGAGTGGATAAAAACCAAATTCAAATATAAAACATAAATCAATATCCAACCGACTTATAAATAAACCGAATTATATCTATGTGATTTTAATCGAATATTTAAAATAAGTTTGGATCTAATTTTGAATTTAAACCACATAGTCAGATTTTGTACCGAGTCATACCCACACCATATACACAAAACTGAAGAGAAAAAAAAAAGGTACGCCTAGATCTGAATTTGTTTGAGTTGGCTTAGTACAATTTCCAAATCAAAGATTTGAACTACTTTTTGCAGTTGGAAACTATGTGACTTTCTTTTTTACATTGTTCATTCACAGTTGAAATAAAATATACTAGTTTTAATATTATTTTAAATATATGTAAGTTTTAATTTTGCTGACAAATATAAAAATTGTGAGGTTGAATATCATGTAGTTTTAATATTATTTTAAATATATGTAAGTTTTAATTTAACTGACAAATATAAAAATTGTGAGGTTGAATATCATGCATCAGATTCAAACGCAAGACCTTGTAGTATGATTCTATAATAATAATTATACTATTTTTCTATAAAAAAAAACTATATTTCAATGATTTTTGTTTTCTCGCAAGAGAGTCATGTCCAAATGTGAAACACAAAACATTAATATGGCGAGAATATGATATTTTCCCACCTTTTCTCCAGCATTCACTAGCTTTTTTTTTGTCTTGTTAATTAATTAATTAATAAATGTAAAATATAAAAGAGTTCAGTCTCAACTTTGAAAGGTTAGCCAAAGATATTTATTTGTTCATACTCATTGGCCATTTTCATAACATTTGTTAAAAATCAAATTTCTCATATATCGGAAGTGATTTCAAATTGTGTGATCTAAATCACAAATAGTTCGATTATTTGATTAATTGAATATGTAATTATGAATTTAATTTCTGATTCATCCATATAAATAAAATCAAATTGACTATTGAAAAGAGAACTAATAAAATATGTTTTAGATTTTTTTTTACAAAATTAAATATGGTTTTTTTATGATCTTTATAAGAACAAAGACCTACAATATGTATGTATAAGATACTATCAAAACTAAAAATAAAGAAAAAGAAAAAGGAAACAAGTGGAGTTGTCCACTAAAATGAGTGGATTCTCTTATTATAAAAAAGAAAATTATATCACTTAGTTTTCTAGCTAATAAGAAGGGAAGGTAGGAGAGTGAATATTTTAAGTAATTTATAATTAAATAAATTTTTAAGAGAAAAAAATTAGAGAGAAGCAAAATGTTTCCTAGATTTTTTTTTTCTCCTCTGTTCTGGAGAAATTTAAAGGAAGAAGAAAAAATCAAAATAATTTAAATTATTTAAAAATATTTCTAACAAACAAGATATCTTTAAAGATGTCTTTAGTATATTTAAGTTGGAGTATCTAGTTTTTTTGTACAAACCAAAAAGAACTATATTAATATATAAACCTATTCATAGAATAAGAAATGCTACAAATAGTAACAAGTCACAAAATTAAAATAGAACATCAACAATTAAAATTTGATCACTTGCCGTTAAACCTTCAATAACCATGACTAAACACTCTAAAGGTTGTGTGCTCCAATGATGAAGATTGTATCTACACCCTTTAATATTAGACTTTATCAATTATTAAGCGTTAATCTTCACACGTTTATGATTTAACTCACATTAATTGTCTGATTAAAAATAATTTTATTTTAAGATTTTCATATATCGTGTAAAGAAATGGTTTCAGAAAATTCTTCTATTGTGTACACTAACCATGAGAATTGAAATGTGTAATTAGCGTTGTCAAAAAATATTCAACTTCAAGACCTCTTAATTTTATTTTATTTTTATTTTAAATATTAGACCCTCAATTAAAATAATTTTTTAAACCTCGGCCCATTATTTTATGGGATTTAAGGGTGGGGGACTTATAGCCCTCAATTTTTTGTTAATTTTGAGAATTTTTTCTTGAAAAATTTTTGAAAATTTTTTTATTCGAAAATATTAAAAATATATATATATATATATATTTAAAAAAAATTGTGAAAAAAAAATAAATCTAAAAAAAATCGAAACTTCTTTTTGAATAAAAAAAATTGTAAATAATTTTTTATAGAAAAAAAAAATCAAAAATTTTTTATCGAAAACTTTTTATTAAAGAAAAATTAAAATTTTTTATTGGTGAAAAAATCGATTGGTTGTTTTAAATAGTGGATCTATATACCAACTAAACCCACAATATTTTTGGGGATTTTTAGTATTGGGGGTTTTTTAAATTATAGAATTTCTTAACCCCTCCACACATGGATCGGAGCCAATAATTAAGAGACTCACTAGTGCAATAAAACCTTATTAGATCGGTTCCTACGTACTTGTTAGATCGGTTTTTTGTACAATCTAACATCAAGTGTTGTAATAAATAGTTAATTATTAAATCAGCTAAAATAATAGATGTAACAAGTCACATTTAAAAATGATTTATTAGATCGCTTGAATTTGAACCAATATAACAAGTCAAATTCAAAATTAATCTATTAGATCGATTAAATTTGAACCAATATAACAAGTCAAATTCAAAATTTATTTATTACATCGGTTAAATTTGAACCAATATAACAGGTCATATTCAAAATTGTTTATTTTATTGAGCTAATCGATTTAAATAATTAATTTTTTAATTTTTTTTTTCATAATTTTCACCCCTTACATATGCATCCTCATAATTTCACATATTACACTATTAACTAGAATTTCTCATTCAATCATAAAACACAAAACTTCATACGAAGCTTTACAAAATCTAAATTATCAAATTTAGAGCTACATAATATTCACTAGTATAAAAAAAAAACATTATCTTCTATTAACATGTCTAAAGATACTAAAATGATAAAAGTGCTTCAAGCATTTTCTATTAGTTCAAGAATCAAGTTTGCACAACGTTGTCGGACATTCATCATTTCTTCATCTTCGAATGGTTTTGATTCTCCAAATATCTAAATTATAAACATTGAAATAACAAAGTTATCTAAATCATGTGACCATAAAAATCATAAGTAGTTAATTAATACTAACTTTGAAAAAATCTATCACATACTCGCATCCATGAATCAACAAGACCACTAGATATAATGTTCAACATATGTATCATAATGTAGTAACCACACTCATAGCCTTTAGGTTGTCTTTGGCACTAAAATTTAATATTATAATGAGTAAATATTATATAGATAAAAACATATAAATTATAATTGAAATTCTATATATATAATCTAAACAACTTACAATGGGAATGCTCCATGTGGGCTTGTTCTTTCTTAATTTTCGTAACTTATTATATTCATCCAAAGCTCTACAAAAATGAAATTATTTATAACTTTGGCTTGTTATATTCTTTTTTACTAAAAAAAATCATTCATTTAAATTGATAAAAAAAAACAATAAAAATTCATTAAAAGAAAAGATGATAACTATGTGAACAAATTAACTCACAGCACTCTAGAATAAAATCCTTACAAACATTATTTCTGTTGATACCTGTGAAACAACAAATCACAATGATAAAGTGAAATATGAAAACATAGACAAATATATAGAAGATTGATCGAAGAAAGAGGAGCAAACACACACTCACACGATGATAATTGATGATTAGTCCCAAATCATGACAACATCAATAATAGTAACACCAAGAAGCACAACAAGAAAGTTAAACCAAGGAGTATCAAAACGTGTGCTCCTCTGAGGTTTAAAGCCTTTAGATATTAAATGATTGATAGCAACATAAACAAAAACACCACAAGCAATACCCATTGATATTGCATACATCCAATCCGTTGTGGTTCCTTCTGTTGTTGCATCTAATGTTATGCCAATTCCTACACCTATTGGACTTGATATTGCAAATGCAAATGAATATCCTGCTGTTGTTATCAATGGTCTTTTTGGTAACATTCTAAGCAAAGCTATTCCCATTGCCATGGCTGCAAATATCTTGTGCAAAGATATTGTCCATAAATTCCTCCATGCTTCTCCCTTAGTACCTGATCATATCATTATCATTTATATATTATTATTGCTAATTTTATTACCTACCTCAAAACCCTCCCTAGGTAAGGACAAGTTTTATATTTTATATAAACCTACAAATTTACTTTTAATTAAACCACTCTTATTTCTAATTAATATTATGTGATTAATTCATATACATATATATTAGCTGAAATTGCCTTATAAGAGTTTAGTTTTAGTTTTAGTTTTTGTCTATTAAGGATGATAATATGGTTTTAAATTGCAGTTAATCATCTTAATTGTAATCGTAATATAAATTTGATCATCAAATACAAAATCTTAAACTTTATCAAATGAACTAATAAACAAAGTTTACAATAAAACTACAACTGTAGTTTAAAATCCAAAAATGAGAGAAAAATAATAATTAACCTGAAACTCCAACGGCGATGCCTTCAAAAACAGAATGAAAACACAATGCAAGAATGAGTAAAATAGTGTCTCCAACATTGGAAGTCTTCATGAGCGCAATGTGATCCACATCCGTAGTTTCTTGGTGTTCTTATGGAGTTCTCCCTCCTTCTTCAAGCTCCAAAACCTTAGCTTCCCTTTGATTATTACTTGTGACATAAACAATAACACAATCACCAAACATAGTGAGAAGATATCCAACACAAGCCAACATAAAAGCAAAATAGTAAGTCTTTGTAGTGAGATCTCCAAAGGTTTCATTAGAATCACTCAAGAAATGAATCATAGCAGTTCCAAGGAAAACACCACCAGCAAATTGAGTTCCCAGGAGAATTACAGTAATTCGAGTGTTACAAGAATCTGCAATTCCACTACTCAAAAAGCTTATATCGAGGAGAAATGCTTGTATTGTTTCATCTGATTTTAGACATTATACATATAATATAGTTTACAGTTATTTAATTTAATTTTGTATAATGATGATCAAAATGAGTTTGTCCATTGCCCTCTTGTCAGGGAGCTGGAGCTGCAAAATGTGGATATCATTGTTGCAGACATTAGCACATTTGAAATGGAAGCTTCTTATGATAGAATATTTTTCATAGGAATGTTTGAGGTTCGATTTTGTGGGTAAATAATCTGCATAGGTACTAAATTAATTATACACATGTTTCCTTACTTAGCACAGTGTAGCTGATTTTTCTAAAAAAATGTTTTGCAACCGAATTAACTTCCTATAACTGGATGTGCTTTGTGAAGCAGATATTGATTAATTAATTATCTTTGTCCAAAGTCCTATGCTAGTTACCGCTTGATGCTCTTGCTACACTTGGTTTTAAAGTTATACTAGTTGTATATGGCTCTGAAGTAACTAAAACCATCCAAAAATATAGTTGGTCTAAGATTTCTCATCATAATATAAAGTATGAAGCTGAATTAAGAAAAATGAATCGAATAGAAGAAAGAATTAAAGAGAGGGTTGGCACTAGATCAGTAGCATGCAGGGAATGTGCAGAACATATTATTAACAGAGACAATATCACAAACACATAACATGCGGTTTTAAAGGATGGTTGAAAATTGGGGTAACTACTTTTACTCAAATTTCTCCATCACTTTTATAGTATTTTAGACATCATCATTTCTCCATCAATTAAAGATTAATAATAAGAATAATTAACAATGAAATAATTTTAGATTGTTGAATAACAAACTAAGAGTTATTAGAAAATTACCGGAGAAAGCAGTAAATACTCCTCGATAGTGAAAGGATGAAAACATTTTCACGATTCAGATTTCAACAAACACTTCACGTTTTCACGATTCACGATTCAGATTTCACTAAAGTATGAAGGTTAAATGTGGAAGGATGAAAACGTTTTCACGGATAAGATGCACGTGTTTAATTTGTGGCTAGGTTTGATGAAGAACGAAGGTAAAATGATGAAAAATGGGTTTGGATTCGCGGGTGACTCGGGTTTGCAGAAGAAAGGTTGAAGAACTAAGGATGAAGAGGCAAAATGAAAGGGAACGCGTGCCAGATTTCTTATTCTTTGGTTAATTTATGATTTTTTTTATTTTTAAAAAGACTTGTTAGATCGGTCTAATAAAACAGATCTAATAAAATTTGTAATAATAATAAATATGTAACTGTTTTTTTTTTTGCATAGCTTTTTTTTGTACAGTTTTTATTTTTATTTTTAATATGTATATTAGATCAGTTCAATAAAAACAAATCTAATAAAATTTATTATAATAATAAATTTAGTATAATTTTTTGTGTGTGTAGTTTTATTTTTTTTAATATAACTGTTAGAACAGTTTAATTGGAACAAATCTAACAAAGTTTATTATAATAACAAATTTGTCACCGCCTTACTTGTTACATTGGATGTATAACAAATCTTATATCGACTATGTAACAAAATTAAAATGTACTAGTGACTTGTCAAATTGACAGCTCTATGTGTGATCCACACTTCGATTCAACAATATAAAACTAATACCAAATCAAATAAGAAATGTGGGTCAAACCTAAGACAACAAATGACATTTAAATATCATCGACCAAACTAAGCAAATGATTAAACTTATTCCAACCATCCCCTAATTCCTTATCAAAATTTTAAATTTTGCAAAAATCAATTATCCTAACTACCACCTTGGATCTTATTGATATCCCTTCACCAAGCTGAACTACCACCAATCCCACTCCTCATAACACCATTCTCTAGGCCATATTTATGATAAAGAACTTTAAACCACTTGGCCTCCAACACAACTTTTCTAGCAAAAGCCTTTACATTTTTCATTTTTAAACCCTTCTTTTCTTTGATAAACACACATTTTCTCATTTCACTTAATGAACTTTACAGACATTCTCACTCCCACCCAATAAAAACAAAATAAATAAAGAATGTTTAAAATAAATAAATGTAAGAGCACTGAAAAAAAAGGAAATATGTTATTCTATTTTATCTATTTCCTTTTTGTTGTTAAAAGGAATACATGAGAATATATAGTTGTGTTTAAAAAGAAAAGAATAGAGTTATTTATACTATATGGAGTAGGGGACAGAGGCCACATACTTAGAATATCACACAAGATGAAAGTAGATCCATCTAGAGATTTTTCGATCCACCATCTAAATAAATAAATAAAACACATTTGATATCCATGTTGCAAGTTTGATCCTTACTAGTGCTACTAAAGGAGACAAGTAAAAGTATTTTTATAACTTTCAACAATCTTAAAGATTTTATTTTATCTAATTTTATATTGGAGGATCATTCAGTCACACTATTTTTATTTTAAGAATTTGTACAAACAAATCGGGGTTAGACAAGCCAACAACTTATCGTACATCTCTAGATATTTTTTTAGGGTTAAATATACGTTTAATCTTTATTATTATATCACTATTTAGTTTTAGTTTACATAATTTTTTAAGACAATATAAATATAAATTTCTTCATTTTTGATTCTTACTATTTTAGTTTTAGTTCCTTCAAAATTTATTTATATTTAAATTGGTTATTATAGTTTATAAAATATTTTTCAATCCATCAAAATAAGGAATAAAATAAACATTTATGAGAGTCAAAAGTTTAAAATGTATATTTGTCAGAGCTGAAAAGAAAATAGTAAGGATAAAAAACAAAAGGTATATATATTTGCGGCGACTAAAATAAATAAATAAAATATTTTTACATAAACTAAAATAAAATAAAAATGATATTTATAATTGTTGAAATTCAATTATGAGTGATTAGTCCTACATTGACTAGAAATGGAGGCTATATTGGATATATATAAGGAGAATGGCCCATGAACCTAATGCCTTAAGGTTTTGGGTTGTGATGTGGTGTCTAAGTCTCTTATTAATCCTTGTTTAGCTCATTCCAAACTCTCCAACAAGTGGCATCGGTTCGGCTTGACGGGGGAGCAAAAAAATAAAGGGAGAAAAAATAAAAAAAAGGTCTTGAATCAAGTGGATCAAGTCTAGTGGTGGACAAAAAAAAAAGGACTCGGTGATCAAGTGGTCAATAAGGGACTTGGATCAAGTGGATCAAGTGGATCAAGTCTAGTGGTGGGAACTCATAATTGAGGGGGAGTGTTGAAATTCAATTATGAGTGATTAGTCACACATTGACTAGGAATGAAGGCTATATTGGATATATAAGGATAATGACTCATAAACCTAATGCCTTAAGGTTTTGGGTTGTGATGTGGTGTCTAAGTCTCTTATTAATCATTGTTTAGGTCATTCCGAATTGTCGTGCTCCTCCAAACTCCCCAACAATAATAATTAAGATGCTTTCGATTACGATGTTGGATCTTGTTGGGAAAAATAACATAAGTTCAAAAGAATTAAGACACAATCACAACACAAGAATATAACGTGGAAACTCCAAAACTGGAGAAAAAACCACGACCGCTGCCTAAATCGGCAACCAGAGAATTAATACTATGTGAAAATTAAGAGTTACAACTTCCAGGGCCGCGAAAATTAAGAGTTACAGCTTCCGCTTCCATTGTCTTACCGACAATCATACTCCACCATAAAAAGTACACTTCACTTGGAACTAAACCATCCCAAGAATTTTCTCCACTTGAAACTAAACCATTCCAAGAATTTTCTCATGTCAAAACCTAGCTGAAATTTATGGTGCAACTCCCATGTTGGCTTCCAGGAAGTTCTTCAGCCATCGACACATCACCACACACCTTACATCAATGCCAACCAATGCCCGTGTGCTATTCTGAATCCGCTAGCAATAACTTGTCCTTTTTCATGGTATAGCGGAAATACCATAAGGACAGACTTTATCTTCTAGATGAGATCACCATCATCTCTAAAAACAAGGGAGACATTGCCAGCACTTGTCTCAGAGTCTTTTTCAGATACTGCTCCACCTGGACAATTTCTCTTCACATGCCCAGACTTTCCACACTCACAGCACACCAAGTTCTTTACATGTATCTTCTTCCCATTAGCCCCACTTCTAGTTAGCAACAATGAGTTTGATGAAGTGCTTTCATCATTTTTCATTCTCCTTTCTTCATAAATAATTTTAGTTGTAACTTCTTCAAAAACTCAAACTTTCCTTCCTATACATCAGAACAGGTTTAAGATAAACATAGGAAGGTGGAAGGGACAAAATGAGCCTTAACGCTTTATCTTCATCATCAATCTCAACTTTGATAGATTCCAACTCAGAGACAATATTATTCAAAGTACTAAGATGATCAGAGATTTTCATACCCACATCCATGCGCAGATTGTGGAATTGCTTCTTCAACAACAACCGATTTGAGATTCCCTTAGCCTGATATAACCCTTCAAGCTTCCCCCAGAGTTGTTTGGCTGATGACAGATTCTGCATATTCACAAGAACATTCTTTGCCAAACACAGATGAATTGCACTTGCAGCTCTCAAATCTAGTTCCTTCCACTTGTCGGCCTCCATGTTGGAAGTGTTTCCTTTCAACGCCTTGTGTAATCCTGATTGTATAAGCACATCCTTGACTTGTACTTTCCACAAGCCAAAGTTGATTCTTCCATCAAACTTCTCTATGTCAAACTTCATAACGCTTGAATAAGACATAGCAGCTGCACGCAGACTGTAAACTGTGCACCAGGTAAGTTCCCAGGAAAGAGAGGTGGGTCACAACAGACACACTTAAATACCAAGTCTTTCCTTAGCCAAAACCTCCCTAAACAGCACTTTCACAATATCACCTTTCCCCTAACAATACCAAGAATAATTATTTTCTGATGTGGAAGATCAGACAAAGCTGCAATCACAAAGCATACTAAGAAAAATTATCCCACCGAAAACCTCCAAACTTGGCTCTGATACCAGTTCTCTCTAATCCTGGTAAAGATCATTGGCAAGCAGTGAAGTGGATTCTCAGATACCTTAGGGGCACTTCCAAAGTGTGTTTATGTTATGGAGGTGGTGAACCTGTGTTGGATGGCTACACAGATGCAGATATGGCAGGTGATCTTGATTCTAGAAAATTTACTTCTGGTTATATGATGACATTTGCAGGGGGAGTTGTGTCTTGACAATCAAGACTACAAAAGTGTGTTGCTTTATCTACTACTGAAGCTGAGTACATTGTAGCAACTGAAGCCTCCAAAGAACTCTTGTGGATGAAGAAATTCCTACATGAGTTAGGCCTCAAGCAAGATAAGTTTGTGTTATTCTGTGACAGTCAAAGTGCAATTCATCTCAGCAAGAATATGACTTTTCATACAAAGTCGAAGCATATTAAAGTACGGTATCATTACATACGAGATGCACTGGAAATGAAGTCATTTTTAATTGAGAAGATTCATACTGATGAAAATGGTTCAGATATGATAACAAAGACTTTGGTTGTGTCGAAGATGATATGTTGTAGAAAGAAAGCTCGCATAGTTGAGTACTTTCTCACTTGAATCGTGAGGGGGAGATTTGTTGGGTGGGCTCACTCCCCAAGTGGAACCCACCAATTTTATCAATTTTATTAATATTATTATTATTATTGAAATAAAAAAAAAAAGAAAAAAAAAGGTTTTAGTGGGCTTGGTCCACTTAAGGTAATAAAAGGGATTTAAAAATCCCTAAGAAGAGACACACAAATATACAGAAAGACAACGGAAGAAAAACAGTTGTCAGAGAAGAAAAATAAGGGTTTGGTTCCCGTGGTGGTAACAGGTGTGTAGCAAACATGCTCCGTTTGATCTACAAATTTAGTATGTTATTCTTACCACTGAGTTTGTTATTTTAATATATAATTTGAGTAGTTTTATCTTCTCTGAGAGTTACTTTGGCATACTTACTTTAGTGGAAGGTTATTATAAGGTTGTTATTGTTGATTGATATTCCCTATTAATTATTATAGTGGGAGTTTTTACTGGATTAGGTCCCGGTTTTTATTCTCTCAACTTGAGGGAAGTTTTCCACGTTAAAATTGTGTTTGTCTCATATTTAATTTTCTGCCAATTATTATTGCTCTTGTAATTGTATTTTCTGTTTGGCCATTTATCTGCACAGGTGGGGAAAAATATTCCGCATTATTGAGATAATTATTGCTAATTATCTCTGATTTTCTCAACAGATATGAATCACTTTTTTAATGTAAGAATTGAAGTACTTTTTTACACGTTATACTCCAGATACTAAAATTTTGCTTATAAAAATAATTAATAATATTTTAAAAATTAAAATTAAATAAATTATTAATTTCTATAAAATTTTAACACTTTATCATTAATTCATAACTTTTTAGTCTCCATAAATTTTTCATTTTTGATCTATACTCTTAAGCCACTATATATGAATTTTTAAGTGTTTGTTAATTTATTGTACTCGATAATTTGGTTTCAATCCATCAATGTTAACAATATTTCTAGTCCATCAATGAAAGGTGGTTTTTATAAGTCTTTAATGTTGGATATATGTTAGGGAGAGGACAAAATAAGACGTAAAATGAATATGTTATATCTCTAAGGTCTTCTTTGAAATTTTATAATGAAAGATTCATCATACTTGGTTCCTCTAGCCTCACAAAACTAGAAAAAAAACTCCAATTACTTTATTCATTCCAAATATTTTTATTTCTTTGATGACTTTTTATACAAAAAAGTTTTGAATTATGAAATTTGATTTTGTAAAATTTCATAAACACTTAAATTTGAGTTATCTGAAACCTAATATGTATAAGAAAATTCAATTTTGAGTATTTTTTTTTTATTTCAGAAAAAGCATGTAAAATTTAGCCATGCTTATAATTATGCCTATCTTTTTAAAAAAAATGAGCGACTCAAGAAAATTGGTAAGTTTTAGTTTTTTTGAAATATATTTTGTTTAAGATAGTTTAAAAAATAATTTGTTTTATAAAAAAGTAAATTTAGCCACATCATAATATGTAGCTAAGGTTTTTTTAGAAAATATTTTTCTCTTTCAATATTTCAAAAACTATTTTGGATTTTCAAAAACCTCAACTTTTATTTTTGTAGAATTAAAAAAAAAACAAAAAACAAATTGTACCATTTACTGTTATTTAAAAAATGTATAGAAATTGGGGTTGAGAAATCCGAAAAATCAAACAAATAAAAATTGTGAAGATTAAGACCACGAGGGGGTATGAAAAACAATAATCAATCTTTCAACGTTGCAGATCACCCTATATTTTCTCATTCATTTCCAAATATATTTGTTTACCTGTCACCAAATATACTACTAAAAGGTAGAATTCAATAATATAATTTATTTAATTTTATACTATTAAAAATGAAAATTCAATAAAAAAATCGAATGAATAATTACCTTTTTTCTTTCTATATTATTAAATCCAATTTTTTTTACCCCAATCAATTTTAAGATTTTTAAAATATATAATTTTATTAGCTCTATCCATTAATTTGTTTCTATGTGGTAGGGTGTAATCAATGGATAGAGATAAAAAGTTTCAATTTTGTTTTGAAGTATAATTCCATGTGTGGACGAAAATAGGCCTATTGTTCAGCTAGGCCCAAAACATTACTGAACTTTTGCCCATGCCTTCTATTTCACCTCAATTTTTATTGAAATATAAAACAATTTTCACATGAATAAGACAAAACATTGTCGCAAATAATAAAATACAATAAACATTATTAAAAGTAAAATAAGATTGTCTTAAATCCTATCATTATTAAGATGAATATTTTGTTTGAAGTTCAAAATTTAATATCTCAGTCGTGTGAAAAGATAAAATTGAAATACACAAATTTATAAAATTTGATTGAGGTGTGCAAAAACACTAAATTTTAGAGTATTTCGCCACCACAAATAAAATAAATTGTGTCTTCCACTTTCAAAGCGTTATAATACACTACTTTATAGTCATAAAATTGATAAAGATTTGCACTATATACTACTGCAGAATTGTATGGCTTTTATTAATTTGGTGCCTCATTTAAATGCTGCATGTGATACATTTTGCTTACTAACTCCTTTATCTCGTCAAGTTTTTTGTTGGTTATAGTTTTAATTTATTTTTACTCTAAGTTATGTGTAATTTGTTTGGTGTGTTGGGATTTTTTTTCCCAATATGCTTCAATACATGTGATGTAGGTCATTTCTAGTGCACAAAATGATTTTAGCATATTATATGCTTGCAAGGACATTCTTGTCTTCATAGTCATATAGTTGAGGGTGTGTAATTAGGGCCTTTCCAGTTAGACTCTTGTTTTGTAAGATTGTATTTGTATTGTGCATTGGCCCTGCTTCTTTTAATGGAATTTCATTGAAAAAAAAAGTATCCCCAAACTTTTGATCATGGTTAAGATTTTTAAGTTTATCCAACTATATATAACTAACAAGTTTATTTTTTTAAAAAAATTAATTATATTTTTATCCTCGGTTTATCATACTAGCAAAAATACATTATCTATGTTTTAAATGAACTTTTTACTACAATTATCATATTTGTTGTAATTATAATCGTAACACATAATTTTTCATCAATTTTTGATGATATATAGCAAAATAAAGGCAATTTTTAGCCTTCAAAATGTTTTTTTTTTTAATTTATAATCAGGACAATAAATCTTAACATTGTAAGGGACAAAAATCTAATTTATGATCAAAACTACAATAAATATCATAATTGAAAGATCAAAAGGTTAAATTTTAAAATAATCAAATTATTTTTGAAAATGTGATAAAATAGGTGATCAAAAAATAAAAAATATAATTAACAAATTTAAAATAAAATAAAATAAACAAACAAAAGTGATCGTTAACTATTATTTTTAAAATATATCATTAATTATCATTATAATCTTCGGTAATTTTTAAATATTAATCTACTATAAATTATCATTTAACTAACCATAAATAAAATATAAAAGTCATGTTTCACAGTAAAAC
>JBBPBS010000693.1:1736801-1771503 GCA_037974835.1 Cicer judaicum
GAAATTATTTTTAATGAAAAATGTTAACATATCTTTATAAAATAATGTAACAAATTTTTTTTATAACTATAATAATAATTTTTTTTTATCTTTTATCTTGAAAAAAAAAAATCATTCGTTAACAGCAAAGTCCTCTTCATTTTCTCTTTTAATTTTTTCTCTATTAACAACAATTTTGAAGTGTTTTTTAGTATATAAAAATAGTTGAACTAAATATCACATTATTGTATTTTATATATTCTTAAAACTTTGATAATGTGAAGAATATGAAAAATGTGGAGGATCTAACTTTTAGTAAACATAGGTTGTCCTTTGCTTAATTTAATTTAGGACAATGTAAGAGATACTTCTTTGACTAATTTGATAAAGTTAATATCATTTCGTATTTATTCCTATTTTGTATATAACACTAAAAACCAAATCAAACACCCTTTAAAATTCCACCAAAGATTCTAATTTATATGACTCGCGATAATGAAATTCATTAGTCAAATACATTGTCCTAAATAAAAGTTTGATTTGACCAAAGAGTGTCTCAAAACATTTTTCCACCACTAAGAACATGGGTGGGAGAGCATCACAATTAAACATTTTTCCACGTTGATAAAACTTGACACTACAAGAATTCATGAATTTTGTATATAACAATATTATGATTTTGTGAGGGCTTAGACAGTTACAAAATCCAGTTAAATATTTAAAAATTTGTGAGGGCTTTTTCAGCCAAAAAAATGACTAATTTTAATTTTAGCATTTGTGATGGCTTTTTCGATCACAAATTTGTGAGGGTTTTATTCGGCCACAAAATATTTATAAAGTTAACCACAAATATGTGTTTTTCTTGTAGTGTGAGATATAAAAAACATCCTAATTAATTAATTCTTAACTTCAATTCTAGATCAATTAGAATTTATCATATATTTTAAAACAAAAAATCATATTTAAATTTGTAAAATTTAATTCTAACTGATAAACGAGTTAATAATATAATTGACAAATAATTAATTAATCTTAAATATATAATTATAATCCTTCCGATATAAACATACCTTAAAAAAATACATATTTAAATATATTAAATATAGAATAATAATATAATAACATATCAATAGACATAAAAATTAGTTAAAGGAGAACTAATCTTTCTATCATCCTAATTTTTTAAGGATTTGTGTTGAGTCATTAGGTTAAATCAGGTCATATTCATGTATTTTTTATGTCGCTTAATTTTAAGAAAAATTTGTCTCATTTTCCAATATAATAAGTAAAAAAAACCTATTATTGTGAGAAATTAGATGAGTTAATATTTACCATTTGATTAAAATGAACGGTTGAGAATTTTTTTTTATGCTACACATTCGTGCTCCACCACACACATATATATCATTGCTTTGTCAAGGAGGACCACCAATAACATGCACCACCACTTATAATTTGTATCTTAGTTCTTATATATATATATATATAAGCTTATATCTTAGTTCCTAATATTTTTTTTAAAATCTTCTTATATCTCCCTATTTTTTAGGATTTTTCTCGCATCAAAGTGTCTTTTTCCCATTTTGAATGGGAGTTTGTGGTGTGTTGGTACAAGAGTGGGGCATGATAAAGATAGTGAAATGAATGTTTACATCTTTAGTTGTCTATGGAGTAATAAAATATACTTTTAGAAATGATTGATTTTCATTTTATGATTGTTATAGTACTAATTAAAATTTTGTTTGAAGATATATTTTAAATGAAAATGTACCATAAAAATATGAGTGTGTTTTTAAATATTTATTAAATTAAATCCATGTTTCCAATTATTAATAGTAATGTCCTGCAAATGTAGCTCAAATGATACAGATTTAAATTTACAATACTTTTTTCCCTATATTTAGTGTAAGTTTTATCATTTGAAAAGAAAAAAAAAAAACACCAGTAATAAATTAATAAAGCGACCAATTGTGTTTACTATTAAGCTATAAGGCAACTCACTACTAACAAGAATATGATTTGATGGCTTATTAAAAAAAAAGGGTGAATATGATTTGAGGACTTATTCAAATCAAAGAGAGAGAGAGAGTATGATTTGATGGCTTTTGCAAAAATAAAACGAGAGAGAATATGATTTGATGGCAATGCTTTAAATTAAAAAAGAAAAAGAAAAATCATGTCCCTTCAAGAATTTGCTCAAATCACTTTAACCTCCTTTTTTTTAAACTAAAAAATATTATTTAATTAATTTAAGAGAATATATAATTCAATAACAACATAAATATAATTTTGCTAAAATAAGTAATCATAAATTTACAAATAAGTTTCTAACATTTAAATTAATAGTATAAAACGATAAATTATTTAAGTTTAATAAAATCAAAGTGATTGAAATAATTATATCTCTAAATTTACAACATTGACAATACTAAAATTATTGATTGAAACTACCTCACTTTGATTGAAACTACTTTCAAGAATTTGCTCAAATCACTTTAACCTCCTTTTTTTTAAACTAAAAAATATTATTTAATTAATTTAAGAGAATATATAATTCAATAACAACATAAATATAATTTTGCTAAAATAAGTAATCATAAATTTGCAAATAAGTTTCTAACATTTAAATTAATAGTATAAAACGATAAATTACTTAAGTTTAATAAAATCAAAGTGATTGAAATAATTATATCTCTAAATTTACAACATTGACAATACTAAAGTTATTGATTGAAACTACCTCAACTAGATCAAAGTTACTTGTCAATTTTAATAAAATAATAACTATAATAAGATAAGAAAATAAAAAATTACATCAAGACAACAAACAAAATAATATTGTATTTAAACGAAGAAATGATGAAAAATACAAAGAAAAAATAGATTAATGTTAAAATTAAAAAATAAAGTAATAATAGACAAGTGATTCCGACTAAAAAAAAAAATAAAAAGAAAATTAAATTGACATTTCAATTATTTATATATAGGTATAAGATTCTCTTATCTTCATTATCATTAATGTTCGGAAGACATGTTTAAGCAGAAAGATAGGTATACATGTTTGGTGGCACATATCTTGCCGCTAATCACTCCATGTTTGTTAATGTTCATGTCTTGTTAGGCTATATTGTTAGAAATTGTCTTTTAAGTTGTTGGAGCCTATCCAAACATTTTTGTTTTGTTTTCAACCTAGTTGTAATCCTCCTTGAATTATTATCCTTTGAATGAATGTTTCCTTTATGTAAAAACAAAAGTTAAGTCAAATTCAATTTCACAATTTGAATATCCACCATTTCAAGTTAAATAAACCATGACTGTATTTCTTAACATGTAAATATAATCACTTCACTGATAGGTAGTGTCATTAATAGAATAAACCATCAATAATACAATAACTGAATATTACACAATAGACCAACAAAAAAGACTAGAGCTCAATAACTTGAGTTTGAGGGATCATTACAAAGAAGAAAAATCCTATATCTATACTATACAAGGATGCAAAATGCATAACTCTGCAAAATTAAATTAAATTGTAACACTAACACCTATAAAAGGACAGCTAAAGGATACATAAAATCAAAGCCAAAATAATTAATATTATACAGTCAGATCTCACAATCCATGTCAAGATGTTATTTACCATTCTTGATATCGATCCAGCACCTTCAGCGAAAACACCATAACAGCCATGTTTAGAGATGGTAACTTCAATTCAATGTGTAATTGCTGACCAGTGTACAAACCTACCAAAAATGATTTGTATGACGGCTATCTCTTGCTATCATCATCCACATACTCACCGGTTACCCTGAGAAAGAAAATTAGTTACCGCGGATTACTTTAAACTAACAAACACGACTAACAAGCTGGATTGTTTCAGAAAGGTAGCGAAGCGCTGAAGGAAATGCAATAGAAGAAAAATTATACTTAATCAGTCAATACACTTTATTAAAGTTTCATCATGACGCTTGCATTTATAATGAAACTTTATTCTAGAAAACCATATATGAATACATGAAGCACAATAATCAAGGGCAAGAGTCTTCATACCTGTTATACAACAATACAGCCTCACCTATTGTCCCTGCAACCTTATTCCGTACCTTTCGAATACAAACCTAAAGCAACAAGCCAGTGAAAACATATAATTATTTAATATGATAAAAGATCACCAAAATATAGACAATGATGTTACAACCACTCACCTGCACTTGATCAACAGGCCCAGCCTCAGGATCCCGATTACGGTGAATAACAATTCCATTGTCACACTTATTTATGAAGTGTGCACTTCCGCTTATATCATAAAGATTAGGAGGACTCCCAACCCAATTGTGCAGCTATCAGATGGGAAGCAAGAACATCAAGATAATAATCAATTTAAGAAAGCAAAATAGAAATAAATATCCTAAAGCTGTATCTACCAACCTGCCTGGGATGTGCTACAAACCAAACATGGCATCCATGATGTTGGGCAAAACGTTTGATTAAGGTAAGCATCTGGCTCACATATTCAGTTTCAGTCCTGCAAGGTGTTGCAACAAAAGAATTGAGTAACAATGTTCAGGGTATCCTAACCTATAAAAATGGCAGCAGGCATTAGGAAAAATGTTTAGGGTGGCAAAGAATGAGCTCTTTTAAGAGTATTACTGATTTGGAGGTCGCTGATGATCAAGTTCATTATAAGGATCAATTACAAGTCCACGCACCCCGTGTCTTAACACAGCTGCTTTTGCAAGGTCAAGAACCCACTTTACATTTGGAAGAGCATCATCTTCACACCTAGAATTAACAGCCAAGTAGTGCAGCACTAAAAGCATCAGTATAATGTTGACATAGTCATGACGATATAGTTAAAATGTGTCTTGGTGCAATCACAGAAAACGTTAAATATGGTACACCACAACCATCAGTTGAGCTCCGTGTAATGGAGATTACCTTATCAGATGAAAAGTATCATTTAACCAGCGCTTGCCTTGTTCATATTCCTCCACACTCATCCGTTCAACTTGTTCGGCGTAGCTATATTGGATAAACAAGTGAACTCAGACAATCAAATAATTGTACATAATAACAACCACACAACAATTGCAATTAAAGAACATTGTCAAATACTCCCTGATCTGAGGGTCATGGTACAACAAAAGTTCAGTTGCAAGATTATGAATTGGAAAATTGAGGATATCGACAATTACTAAATCACATAGTAGTTCACCATAGCTTAAGTGACTAAAGCTCATTGTATTCCTTGAAGAGATAGGAAGAGACATCCAACATTAAAATCTTAGGGACAACAATAAAGTAAAATGTGCAAAAAGTTCTGGAAGAAAATGAGTAATAGTAAAATTCATATAATTCAAATCTTACCGTTCATTAAAGAAAGGCTTCCTCACGTGTTTCTCCAAAAGCTTCCGAGCATGTTCTCTAACCTATAAGGCAGTCAAAATGAATCAGAATAAAAGCACAAAATCCAACATGATATGAGAGGTAATGATTCAAAAATAGTTGTAACCAAAGTCATTCATTGTTTGTATAACAATATGGAATAACCAGACACACAGTGGACGACTAAGAAACTGATTCATAAATTAACACAGCTCAACCTACAGCAAATGACAGTGAAACAGATCCGTAAAGAATACATGAAGTAGCCACTCAACACTGAAACTGTAATCCAATACAAAACACTCAACACTCCCCTGTTGAAGGTTTTTAGTTACAGATCAAACTACGGCATTCACAAGATATATGTGTATATAATATGACAACATCCTCCAAAAACAAGCCAAAAGAGCAAATAATTCCTTTAAAAAAATCAGATGTAGCAAATAATTCAGTAGGTTTGCATATTTGAAAAGTAAGGAACACTAAAATTAAATCTCTCCTGCAAACAGTAATTTGAGCTTCAAGTGTGAGTAAAGCACAAGCACGTTTTCCCTTGTATTGAATATTGATTTTGTTTTGCAGTCAAAGAATGCGTGTGGCCTTTGACACTCTTGACGCAAGAGACTTCAGTTCTATGTTAAGGAACCATTTCAGATAAAAGCTAAGGGAATTAGACGTTTGCATAGGATTATTTTTATTTGTATCTTCTAACAGGTCCAATGAACAGATACATTTTCTGGGGCATAGGTGTATTTTGGGGTCATGTCTAGTATTCAGAGTTTGCCTCGATTTTCGTACCAATCTCGCTGCCCGCGCCGGAACAATTGTGAACTTGCTTCCAACCATTCTGATGTAACCAACCCCACGAATAGGAAAAGGACATTAGATGTAGCCAAACCCACACATTCCTTTATTACAGTTAGTATGAAGAAGCATATCAGAAACAAATAATTTAAACAAAGCATTTTTGTCCATCCAATGAAAGAGCATATGAAAGCTAAGCAATCAATGGTTTTTAAAATCAATTCAGCTAACTTACTGTCTGACAAATTTTTTCATCATATGCAATCAAAAGATCACACCTAAGAAACTATGAGTAGAGGGACGCGGTTTATTTACCTGTTACTATATGAGAAAAATATCTCCAATTAAACAAACCATAAAATCACAATAGCAATACAAGAGTACGCACAAACAATCATAATTTAATTTTTAAAAACTAAAAAAAAGGAATAATCATGATGATAATCCCTCAAATATGTAAAAATGTTCTACCATTTCAGAATCACCTCAATATATTAATAATACATATCTTTCATCAGAGCACAAAAGCCTCGAACATATTTTGTTCCAGTTAGAAGTTGCAAAGACACTTTGTTTGGTGAATAAGATAAACTTAAATTTGAAGGTCCAAAAACTATCTAACCTTGTTCTCCATGGAACAAAGTGCAAATTTCCAACCAGCGATGTGATTAAGATTGCAAAGAAGAGCATCAATCCACTCACTCTTCCCTGAATTGGGAACTCCAGTTACTATGGTCAGTTCTCCTGGTACAACCTGATGAAAGTAATTCAATTAGCACAAAATTATTTTTTCTAGAATACTTTTGTTGAAAATTTAAGTGGGATAATGCTTGGTAATTTTTATTTGTACATGAAATCACTGACATGAAACAGTCAACATATTTAATAACAGAAGCAATTTGCAAATATTTAACCTCTTTTTATAAAAAAATATTCTATAAATAACTATTCAAGCTATCTTGTTAAAAACAGGCAAGGAGCTGAAGATTTTTACAATTAAATGCAACGATGATAAATGAGTGTTATGGAGTTCGGAGACAAATGCTTTGCCTCATTTATTTACCCATCAATCAGCTATGACCCACATCTAGAATAAGCTTTATGGCATTTTTGGCAAGACTAATTGTCCTAGTCTGTTGGATCACTGAAGATGTTCACTTCAAAGGGTTTGTATAATGAGAAATGAAACAGTTTTAGTAATGGTTGGGACTTGGGAAGACTATCCAACTACAATTTACAACATTCAGACAAACTCTAACATCTCTTTTCATGGAGATAACTCAATGGAATAGTAAATGTATTTCACAATGGAATAGTAAATGTATTTCACAATTAGTATTAGTACAAATTTATATACAAGAGAGAATCTCTCAAGAAAGGAAATAGAAAACTATATCAGCGATAATAATCATATTTATGGCTATAATCAACATGATTTTACCTTTAAATATTAATAATACTAAAGTTAACCAATTCACATAAATAGATCAGCCTGCATTCGTGCTGGTTGCTTATGTTGTTTGGTGTATATATATAATATATCCCTAAGAAACAAAAAATAAACAAATATACAACAAAATCTTCGTATCATAATAAGGAGATGTGGAAATAAAATAAAAAGCACTTACATTGTATAACCCATTCAGATTATTCCACCCAGTTGAGAGACCAACGTCATATCCCAAAGTTCGATGATAATATGCATCAATCTCATCAAAGTAGTCTCTGAAGTTAAACAATCCACGTATAGGATATAATTCTGCATTTTCAATCGCTTCCTTCAATGCATTGGGTCCCAAATACATGAGAACCTGTGAATATATTACAAGGTTGCTATGGTCAGAGAGCTAAATTACATACAACCATCTTCAAATGGCATGCATCAGAAACAAAAATGCATATGCGTAATTCTCGCTCAAGTCTGCATTCCCATGTTTCAAACACCCCTCCTATCTACTAATATAAGCATCCATAATAACAAGCCATGTATTAATGAATAATAAATTCACGGACCATGCATGAAAAATTGAAAACACAAGCAGGTTAAGAAGAGTAACCAGCACAATTCTGTCTGTCACATGCATCTTCATTTTCAGGTAATATTGTACTCTATCACAATGTATCGAAATAGGAGCTACCTAAAGTCTAGACGCTAGAGAAAAGTTACATCTGCTTTTTCATTTTTATGTTTTGGGGATTTTGAATTTGTGGGGTTGGAGTTGAGAGGAAGGGTGCAGGTAAAGGGGAATTTGCACAATCATGTTGATGTTGATATGATTCTAACCTCATTTGCATCTTTGCAATCATCATTCTTCCCTTTTTTAGGCCACCTGACACGCCAGCATCTGTAAATAAACAAATGAAAAATGTTACTACTCATTAGAACGATATTATCAACAGAGAATGAAAAACACACATAAATGGAGGAATTAATTACACACATTAATCTTTAAAAAAGAGTGAAAAAATGAATAAACTACATAGAACAGTGGAAACATCCATTCTGTCATATAACCATGAATCCCAAAACAATGAAATCCTCAGTTAATTGAAAGCATAACTACTTGGAAGGTCTCAAATAGAAGAATGAAAATTTAAGTTAGTTAACCAAAGATATATACATGCTAAAAGTTTAGTGGTAAGAGCTTGGTCTAATAACCTGTCCCGACAAGGTTAAAATCCCTTCGAAGACAGTTGTAAAACGGTCATTAGAGTCACTTATTAAATAATAGTATACCCTTGCCCTAATTATTAAAAAAAGATAGAAACATACTAACTTTTCTTTCCCAATGCGGCGTGCAAGCTCTTCCGCCAAGGCTTGACCAGGTGGATCCCCATCAGTGGCAAGGATAATCCGGGATGCCTATAAATATAAACATAGAGAAAGAAAATGAGATAAGTTGATAAAAGCTGTGTTATAGTACATAGAAAAAAAGAGTGGAATAATAACAATTACGGACCTGCTTTAGTTCATCTTTGCAATTCCACAGATACTGATACTTCGTGTCCTAGCTTTACAGAATTACAATTATGACAAGAGCATCAGATTTTAACATTACATAACAGATCACAATATAGTCTAAAAATGTCTAAGTGAAAAATAAGAGCATATTATTGAATATATATTTATAATTTATATATCCAGCATGTTGAGCATAAAAAAAGACCTGATCCCGAGGTGGAAGCTCTTTTGGAGACACTGATGGAGGTGCGCCGTCAGGAACACTCACACAATTGCGGAAGCCAGCTTCTTCCAGCGCCAGCTTATCCATTTCACCTTCAACCTACAGTACACACAGTCAATATACTAAGAAAAAAAGCAAAACTTCAACCTTTGAATAAAATTGTACACCGGACAGAATGCATACAATGATAACATCACTTTTCCCCACTATGTCATCCAATCCATAAAAGATCTTTTCAGTGTTTGCTTCCTGCAAAAAAAAAAAATTAGGGGAAAAAAATGTAAAATAGTTATACAAACAGAAAAATCATACGAGCATTAAACCAAAAAATGTATAACCGACTCAAGATATTAAAAGTTAAGCAAGATGACAAAATATCTTCCAACATGATAAAATTGTACAATATAAATTGGGCGAAAGAATAATTGAATGAAACGAAGACTAAAGGCTCCCATCTCAGTGGAACAATTTGGTTTAATATCAAGGAGATCATGAAAGGAAACAATATACATTTGGTGAAATTTGATGGAGGTAACAAAGGTGCCAAGAAAAGACATGTGGACTATAGATAATACAGGAGTTTGTGTTGCTTATTTTTGAGTTATCAAGGATATGTATGGCAGGACTAAAACTAACATAACAATAGTCAATAAATTGTGAATGACTTTCCAATGAATATATGAATTACCCAAAGAGCCAACTGAGCCTTATCTTTTCTTGGATTTAGAGTTTTAGACACGTTTTGAGCATATCCAATAGCAATTGTCATTATAATTTCCTTGAAAGAGAGTTGACGGAAGGAATAAATATGAAACTACCGTCTGAAAATTTGGGCTGGGCTTAACTCAACCCAACAAACTAGCTTGTAAGATGAGGGCAAATACATGTTCAGGCCATATCACGTTCAATGTGGGACTTTTCAACACATTGTGAAGAGAATCTTTTGAATCATATGGTTTTCAATCAAGACATATAAAATGCAAGTTCAGTAAAACATGCTCTAGCTCAACTCTAGAGATAAAATTGGAGACAATGCCATACCACACGCCACAAAGCTTAGGTATCTTGAGTATATCATACATAACAACAAGGAAATAGAGGGAGGTGTGAATTACTGGGTTCAAGATAGGTAAATGGAATTGAGGACTATTTGAAGTGTTACTTGTGATCAGAAGGAACCTTTCAAACGCAGGAAATTTTAAAACAATGCTTCATGGTACTAAATGTTGGACAATGAAGAGCCAACAAGAGCATGAGCTACATGTGGCAAAGCTGATAATTTAATGGATAATATTAATAGATTACAGTAATTAAATCTAACGTATTAACTTTACTACTCAACACAGTTCAATTATGTACAGCATCAGCAATTGTTTTTACCTGCCAAAATTTCTTGTTGATGTCTCGGTACTTGCAACTAATAAGCGCTCCATTACGACGATATGTGAATGCAATAACAATCTATCAAATAATTTTTGTGACATCAATTAATAACACAGGTGAGTCACTTGTGAAGTAAAAGAGTGAGTATAAGATATAAGATACTAGCTACATTAAGAAAATAAAAACTGACATAAAACCCTTGTATAAGGTTAAATTTTCAGTGTATCGTCTTCCTTAAATAAAAATCAAGGGAAATTAATGCTGAATTGAACAACAAAACTCATATTTTCAAGTGAATATTAACTGTAGAGTTCTTATTTTTATTAAAAATGGCTTTTTTATCAGCTGTAGAAGGTGCTGTGCTGAAACTAATATCAGTCGTATTACCAAATTTAAAATCATTACGTGTATGCCATGGAACATTTTCTACGGAAAAAAAAACCCGCGAATGTTTGCTGTTTGATCTCACTTTCAACAAAAGAAACCAAGTAATCAAAATAAGGAATATAGAGGAACTAATAAAGCATGGAAGATACATGTTCACATTAAGAATATTATATTCTTAATTTTATCATCATCAGAAGAAGTATATGTACAAATTGTACCTGGTTCACTGACTGGATTATTGTTTTATTAAAAGGTAACTTTCCTATGTAAATCAAATTTTAGTAGTTAAGTGCACCTGATCATCATATTTTCTCTGCTTGACACCATTTCTCTGCAGAGTCTCGTTTGAAATCAAGCGCTCGGCAAAATATGCGACCAGCTGAAATAGAGCAAACAAAGTTGTAGTCACTACATTGCTTGGAAATGAACAAATAAATTATCAAACTTACTACAGATAAAATTGAAACTTTATATGGTGAAAGTTACTCGATAATGGAACATTAGTAAACTATTAATAAGCATGCATAAAAGCAATTGTCATGGGAAGAAAGTATAGTTTGACCAAGGAAAAATGTCATAAAAATGCCAAAGGGTCAGTTGTTCAAGAAATCTAATATTTCAGGACTCAGTGCATTCAGTTGTGTGAAATAAGAAATTGAACAATGGATGACAGATTTTACACATAAGAAATATCTTTCCCCCACAACAATAGTAGAGCACATCCATAGTTCAGAAATAAAGCAGGGGCAAAATTAGGTAAGGTAAAATTTATTACCTCATTACATAGGGGTTCTAGTTGCAAGTCCTCCTCCTTAATTTCTCTTTTTTTCTTAACCGGGGCTACTTGATTCATTGTCGTAGAATTTGAACTGCTACCAGCAAAGGCCTACAACAGAAGGATGAAAATTGAACTGACTAACACCGATACATCCCAATGTATTAAGCAATAAGCAGGCGATGCAAAATTGTTTTAAAAGCAAAATATCTAACCTGGGTGCTGCCTTTCCAACCACACTTTGCACGAAAACACACCCATACAGCGGACCCCCTAAACCTCAAATTTTCAGTTATTAAAACAAAGTGGAATCGATAGATAATCAATGAAAAAGAGAGAAGTAAAATACCCATCTGGTGCAATGTAAATAGATAAGCTCTTTTCTCCTGCGTCACCACCTTGGCACTAAAAATAACTATATTAAAAGGGATGTACATGACTGAACACAAAAAACATGTTTGAATGCATGGCGGTGTATGAAATGGGAACCATGCAAGAAGAATGAACTATTCTCATTGTGTAGTCCTACTAGCCCAAAATGAAATGGAGATCAAAAAATAAAAGGAAGAAAAAATAAAACCACACAACACCAATGTTTGATACATTGGTTTGAATTTTGAAATAAAAATAATAAACACTCGTCAAATGGAAACTTCGAGAACTGACAGTTTGACAGCATAATCCACTCCCTCAATTTAAAGTAAAGTTACCACAACAAATACAAACAAACTACCTCAAGTCAAAATTTTCAAATTAAATCTAGTCCATAACATTTTTCTTATAAATCTTCATTAAACTAAAAAAAATCACACAACTTCAAACTTGAAACATGTAAAAATTTTCAAAATTTCAGACCAAAGTTTCATAAGTTTGGGGTCTTCCCCGGCAATCCAAATTCCAAACAGACACAGTTTTATTTGCTATGGCACTGAGTTTAATAGAATTACAGAACCAGTGCTTTCAAACAGCCACGATGGTGGCGCTATAGCCCTACAGCATAGGGGAAATTGAACAAATTGCGATTGCTCTACAATATGCTATTTAGTACAAAGTGTTGTCAAATAGCCGCTATTGCAGCACTATTGCGGAATTTGAACAAACCACTATTTTCTGCAATTTGAAAAGAAAAAATAACACTACCCTTTGACATTTCTATTCTTAAGACATATAACATTCCAAAAAGCATTCAACTTTACATAAAACTGCAAAAAATAGAAACATTGCAAAATAGAAAGAAAAAAAAAACCTCAGGACAAAGCAAGTGATTGTATTGGCCAGGAACACAAATTTCAGTATCAATTCCAACAACTTCCAACTTCTTCTTCAAAACACCAAACTGCATTTCCAACTTGTTCTCCTCCAAATACACTTTCCAAAATCAAACAAACAAAAAAACAGTCAAACAAAAATACAGTAGCATAGTAACATTCTACAACTACCAATAACACGTTGACACCGATAATAATTTGAAAAAACTAAATTAATCAAATGTGATCAATGTGTATGTGTCAAATAACAATAAACGTCTTCAATCAGAAATATCGGTGCTAAAACAGTAAAAAGTTTAACATAAAAATGGGAAAAATTTACCTGGCTTAGGAACCTTAGCTTGAGAAGCACCATGATAGCCGTTGGTTTTAAGAGGCAAAGGAGGATATTTAGAATTGCGTTTTTTGGAACAGAAAACGGTAAAAATGGTTCTTTTAGGTTGAAAACGGTGCGTTTGAAAAGAGAGGGGTTTTATTAGGTTTGAAAAGGGAGTGGAATTGGAGAGAGTTTGAGTGTTCATGGAAAAGAAAGGAACGAATAGAGCGTGAGGATAACGAAAACGCATGTTCTGTGAAACGAAGAAGATTGAACTCAATACTGTAATGAATAGGGCTCCATGAAAGGGTGTGAGACTTGAAATGAAAAAGGGAAAAGAAAGGGTTTAAGAATGGGACAAAATATTTCGGTGTTTGTTTTAAGAGAAACTTGCGCGAGAGAAGTAGGAGGGAAAGACTTGGATATGAGAAATTGAAGATTTCTCTTGTTTGGAACAATTTTAAACCCTTCTTAGTTTTTACTTTTTACTTGTTTCAAAACATTTAATTTGTGTCAACAAAAATAAAATACAGTATGTGATGGGACTACAATTTTTTACACTCACAATTTATTAGAACTAATTTTTTTAGAGACAACATTTAGGTATATTTTATTAAGTATATTTCTGTATGATTCTTAAATTAATGATTTTATCAAATTTATAATATTTTCAACGTTTATTATGATTATGAAATGTGTGTATTATGTTTATAAGAAAAACAATTAATGTATTTTGTATTTTTTATGTTATTGATATTTTAATATATATATATATATATATATATAATTTATGTGATAGTAAGATGAATCATTATTAAAAAAAAATCATGTATTTATGTGATAGTAAAATAAATCTTTATTAAATTATAATTATCAATACGCGGGTATTAAATTTATTAAAAAAAATTGTTTTGCAAACACGGAGACTTGTTTTATATTAAGAATTATAAAAAATAAAAACTTAAATATGTTTAATATTTTTATGTTACAGTCATTTTCGAAAAGAAAATAGTTTATGTGTTTATGTAATAGTAAGATGAATAATGTTATTAAATATCAATTATTATTGGAATCTTGACTAGGAATTAGTCTTTGCTTTTAAGGTCTGTTACCAGTTAATAAGCTATTTTCTAAGAGTTGAATAAGCATTTGAATTATTCTAGTTTGTTAGGATTATTATTCTTAGTTTTTCTATTGTTGGTTACTTGTAATGCTTATTTAAAGCCAATTTGCTTTTGAATAAGGAAAACTAGCACAGTTTATCCATTGCATTAGAAGTTCTTATTACTGCTTTACATTTGGTATCAGAGCTCCACCACGGGGCCTGATAAGAGTGAGTGAGCTAAACGTGTTTGAGAAGAAAAACACTAGAATGAGTTGAACAAGAGTGTTTGAGAGGAAAAACACTGAGTGAAGTGACATGGCAAAATCTAGCAATTTCACCACACCATGTCTACCCAAATTTGATGGAGATTATGATCATTGGAGTTTGATCATGGAGAATCTACTTCGATCAAAGGAGTATTGGAGTATTATTGAATCTGGAAGCAAGGAACCAAAGGAGAATGAGCAGATAAGTGCAGCAAAACAGAAGGAATTGGATGAAACAAAGCTTAAAGATCTGAAAGCAAAGAACTATCTATTTTAGGCCATTGACAAATCCATCCTCAAAACTATTACACAGAAAGAAACAGCCAAACAACTATGGGAATCCATGAAAGTCAAGTACCAAGGAAGTGCTAGGGTGAAACGTGCACAGCTGCAGAGGTTTCAATGGTCGAAACCTTAGAGATGAAGACAAGTGAATCAGTGAATGATTATTTTGGAAGAGTGATGGAAACAGCAAATGATATGAGGAATTGTGGGGAAGATATGAACGATGTAAAAATCGTTGAGAAAATACTTAGATCTCTCACAGACAACTTCAATTTTGTTGTATGCTCAATTGAAGAGTCTAAGGACATTGATCTCCTAACTGTGGATGAGCTGCAAAGTTCACTGCTAGTTCATGAGCAAAAAGTGAGAGAGAAAAGGAGTGAAGAACAGGTGTTGCAAGTTCAGCATGGCACAAGGAATGGACGTGGAAGAGGAAGAAACAACTTTTAAGTAACAGCCACGTGAGGGGACGAGGAAGGGCCAGAACATTTGTAAACAGAAATGCTATTATATGTTATCGGTGTCAAAAGCAAGGACACTACCAATTTGAATGTCCAAATCTAGAAAGGGAAGCAAACTATGTTGAGTTTGATGAGGAAGAGGAGCTGCTCCTAATGGCCCATGCTGAAATTGTAGATACTAATGACAAAGGGATATGGTTTCTCGATTTTGGTTGTTCGAATCACATGACAGGAAATAAAGAGTGGTTCGTTGAACTAGATGAAGGTTTCAAACGTACTGTTAGATTGGGAAACAGCTCGAGAATGTCTGTGTTGGGAAAAGGAAGTGTCAGGTTTGAAGTGGAAGGAATAACTCAAACTGTGAGTGATGTTTACTTTGTGCCAGACCTAACCAACAATTTGTTGAGCATAGGTCAACTCCAAGAAAGGCGACTGTCCATCATAATAAAAGAAGGTGCATGCAAAATTTATCATCCTCAAAGAGGGAAAATTGTAGACAGCAAGATGACTTTGAACTGGATATTTATAATCTATGCTACATTGAAACCGCTTTAAGGGAGATGTTTAAAAGCTGAAGAGGAGGACTTGGAAGACCTTTGGCATAGAAGGTATGGGCATGTAAATCACAAGTTCATTGCTGCCATGTAGAAGAAGCAGATGGTGAAAGGGCTACCAAAACTCAAGGAAACTGCTGCTGTTTGCGAGGTGTGTAACATTGGCAAGCAACATCGAGACAAAATACCAAAGAAAAGTCATTGGAGGGCATCTGAAAAACTTGAATTAGTGCATGGTGATCTATGTGGACCAATATCTCCAATCTCTCACAGTGGTAAGAGGTATTTGCTAGTGCTTATAGATGATTATTCTCGCAAGACTTGGATTTATTTTCTTGCAGAAAAAGGTGAAACATTTGAGATATTCAAATGCTTCAAGAATCTGGTTGAGAAAGAAGCTCATAAAGCAATATGTTGTTTACGAACAGATAGGGGAGGGGAATTCACCTCAAACAAGTTCAATCAATTCTGCATAGAGCATGGCATCAAAAGACAATTAACAGCTGCTTTCACTCCACAACAAAATGGAGTTGTTGAACGAAGAAATCGAATGATTATGAATATGGTGCGTTGTGTAATCACTGAGAAAAATATGCCAAATATTTTGTGGCCAGAAGTTGCGAAGTGGACCAACCATGTGATAAACAGAAGCCTTACCAGAGTAGTAAAAGAGGTGGTGCCAGAAGAAAAACGGAGTGGACTGAAACCTACAGTTGACTACTTCAGAGTGTTTGGATCCATTGCTCATGTCCATATACCCGAGAAAAAGAGAACTAAACTAGATGATAGAAGCCACAAATGTATCTTACTTGGAGTGAGTGATGAATCCAAGGCTTATCGTTTATATGATCTAGTGTTGAAGAAAATCACAGTTAGCAAGGATGTCATATTTGAAGAAGGAGAAAAATGGAATTGGAACTTGAACTCAAAAGAAACAAAACATAATACTCTTGATTGGGGTGATGATGGAACTGCCATGGAGGAGTCTGACGATCTTGAGCATACACTAGATCCCGAGGAACAACCAAGAAGAAGAAGAGCACTTGGTTGGCTACAGGACTACGAAAGTGGTGAGGGCCTCTCTGAAGAAGAACAAGAGGCAAGTATTTTTATTCATGTCAAATGATGATCCCACAAATTATAATGAAGCTATGAATGATGAAAAATGGATAAAAGCAATGAAGGTTGAGATAGATGCCATTGAGAAAAACAAGACATGGGAGTTAGTGACTTTGCCAACTCAAGCCAAGAAAATTGGAGTGAAATGGATTTACAAAACCAAACTGAATGAAGAAGGGAAGGTTGGCAAGTACAAGGCTCGACTGGTTGGCAAAGGATATACACAAACAGAAGGGGTAGACTATAATGAAGTATATGCTCCAGTAGCTCGATGGGACACAATTCGGATCTTGTTGGCTATGGCAGCTCAAAAGGGATGGAATGTGTATCAGCTTGATGTGAAAAGTGCCTTCTTATATGGAGAACTGAAGGAAGAAGTGTATGTAGATCAACCTGAGGGCTTCATAAAGCAGGGAGAGGAAGACAAGGTATATAGGCTGCACAAAGCCTTGTACGGACTAAAGCAGGCAACAGGAACATGTTTTAGCAGAATCGAGAGTTATTTCCAGAAAGAAGGATTTACAAAGAGTAGCCATGATCATACTATATTCATCAAAAGAAGAGAAGAAAGAGCAATCATGGTAAGTCCCTCTGTTGATGACTTGATATATACTGGAAATGATGAAGAATTTTGTGCAAGGTTTAAGCAATCAATGAAGAAAAAATTTGAGATGACGGACCTTGGCAAAATGAGGTTCTTCCTGGGAGTTGAAGTAAGTCATAATGCAAATGGAATTCACTTATGCCAAAAGAAATATGCAAGAGAGGTTCTGGAAAGGTTCAATATGTGGAACTGTAATTCTATCAAAAACCCAATAGTGCCAGGAACTGTGTTGACAAGAGAAGATGGAGAAGATGTTGATCCAACCTTGTACAAGCAATTGGTAGGCAGTCTAATGTATCTGACAACAACACGCCCGGATATGATGTATGTAGTGTGCTTGATTTCACGTTACATTGCTAATCCAAAGGAGAAACACATGCAGATTGCTAAAAGAGCCTTGAGGTATTTAAAAGGTACACTGGATTTTGGTCTGTTTTACAGAAGGAAAGTTTCGAAACTTTTGGCATATACTGATAGTGATTATGCAAGAGATGTGGACGACATAAAGAGTACTTCTGGCTATGTCTTTCTGCTAAGTGAGGCAGTTGTGTGTTGGAGCTCAAAGAAGCAGGCCATAGTTACATTATCCTCCACAGAAGCTAAATATGTGGCAGCAACCTCCTGTGCTTGTCATTGTGTTTGGGTGAAAGGTGTTCTTAAACATATTGGAGCTGAAAATTGTGAGTGTATTGACATTCTCTATGACAAAACTTCATCAATCAAACTTTCTAAAAATCTTGTGTTGCATCGAAGGATTAAACATATTGATGTTAGATATCATTATTTACGCGATCTTTCAAATCAGGGAGTAGTTAAGTTAATTTTCTGTGGAACACAAGAACAAGTTGCAGACATTATGACAAAGCCAATGAAGTTGAATCAGTTTGTGACACTTCGAAGGGCATTGGGAGTACAACCACTTGAAAATTAAACTATGCTCAAATTTCAGTTTAAGGGGAGGAATTTGTTGGAATCTTGACTAGGAATTAGTCTTTGCTTTAAAGGTCTGTTACTATTGTTGTAGTTAATAAGCTATTTTCTAGGAGCTGAATATGCATTTGAATTATTCTAGTTTGTTAGGATTATTATTCTTAGTTTTTCTACTGTTGGTTACTTGTAAGGCTTATTTAAAGTCACCTAGATTTGCTTTTGAATAAGGAAAACTAACACAGTTTATCCATTGCATTAGAAGTTCTTATTACTGCTTTATAATTATCAATACACCTCTATTAAATTTAAATAAATAAAAAAGTTTTCAAACACAGAGATGAACACGTTATAATTTATTAAAAATGAATGAATTATATTAATTTAATTTAATTAGAAATTACTTATATTAATATTGTAACTTATCTTATCAACATAAATTAATTAATTTAAATAACTTATTTATTTATTTGAATTAATTATTTACTAAAATTGTATTAATAAAATAAAATAAAAATTAGTTAATTAATTTGTTAAGAAATTATATTTAAATATTATAAAACTAATAAATATATTTCCATCTTTTACACATTAAATACATCTGTTCTTTTTTTCTCTGATATCAATCAATAAATCAAATTAATTTATCTTCTCTCACATTTCTTTCTTATTGTAATCCATTTTATGTCTTTCTCTCTACCTTCTTCACAACGAAACATACTCTTAGAGAAAAGATTTTGAATTGTCGGTTCTATTATCAGTCAAAAAGTGAATAATGACCTTTGGATTAGCAAGGCATTGGTCCACATTTCATTAGATTTTAAATATTTATTGTCGTTTTACGTTTTATTTTATTGCAGTTTTAATTTACATATCATATAAGTAAGAGTTATGATTTTTTCGCTTAATGATTAATATATTAATTTGAAAATATCTTTTATTTTTTCTTTATATATTTGACCTCATAAAAATAAGACTAATTTCACCGTTGATAGCAAGAGAAAGAGGCAAAAAAATGGCTAATATTTTGTTGAGAGTGTTGACGCAAAACTAAGACAGTATATTTGTTAGTGTAGAATTTTTGATTGGAGAGTGGAAATGCTTACAAAGAAAATTAATAAAGAAAAATTAAGATGGTTAAGAATGAACGAGCGTGAATGAAATGTGTGGTGAATGAAATAAGTATAAGTTAGTGTGGTTAGTAAGACATAAAAGTTGATTTGACAGCTAAAGTGATGAGATGTAGTCTCAGATTCAATATTCATTTGCAACAAATACTAACAAATTAAGAATTAACATACTAATAATGGCTGTTAAAGAAAAGTGGACCTAGTAAGATATGGGGCTAAAAAAATATAAAATTAAATGTTGGACTAATAAGCTAGCTATATAATAGTGGTGGAAGAGACCACTTTTGTCGATTCAAACTGTCCTTTTACCATCGAACTGCGATTTCAGTGGGAGTATATGGTGTGTTGGTATGGTACAAGAGGTGAATGTAAATGGTGGGGCATGATGAAGATAGCCATATTATTAATCCATGGTTCCATGGTGGGGCAATCATGGTAAAAACCTCTCAACAATCCTTTCAACTACCATTGTCCAAGAAAAATGGTAAAACCCTATTTAATGTTTCTTATACATGGACTTAGATTCAATTTTTTTTCCCACATTTATTATTTAAATAAGAAAAAGAAAATATTTGGTTTTCTTTTACAGATATATTTTTACAGAAATGAAAATGAATAACAAATGAAAACAAGTAACTCAAAGGTTATATATTTTGATCCGTTTGTTAGAGACTAATAAATAGTGATCGTCTAATACAGTTTTTTTTTTATTTTTTTTATTTTTAAAGATGGTATTTTAACTTTAAACAGTCTTGAAACAACAATAAACAGCTAGTGACCTAAAATAGATTTATTTCCATGTCAAGTTCTATTTTTATTTTATATGCTTTTTAAATGAATTGTATTTTTCATAATGGGTTTGTCATAAAAAATAGTTAAAATCCCAAAATAATACCTCACTACAAAAATAGGCCCTTCATAAATTCAAGTGTACAAAAGGTTAGGAACTTTTCAACATCTCCAATTCTTGTATCAATTTATCATTACTCCCTTCATAAAATTAATTACTCAAATTGTTTGTTATATCACATTTCTCCATCTATAGTGTAAATATCAGGAAAAAAAAGATGTCTTGCAGTGGACAAAATGCACAATTGCATATATCTTCTGTTATAGGGAAATTGAGAATGTGCTACAAGAAGATACACTGTGAATGTGATAGCATCAAAACGAAAACCATTTAACTATACCAATCAAGAAAAATGATGGAAAAGGTGAGCACAAACAGAAATAGTAAAAGAAATGTTCTGCTGCTGCTATTCCTTTGAATGGCTTGTGAGAGTTCTTTGTTACCAAGCTCAACATTCTTAGTAGCTTCAACAGCCTGTAAAATGTAGCAGAACCGTTAAGCTTCTAACAAATTGAGGGTACACATCGTTTTTTGGATGAAAAGAAATTGCCCAGTTATATATGAAACACTAACACCGACACAAACACCAAAAAACAAAAGCACAGGAAATGAAGGGTGAAGAATATGATATGTTATCTAACCTGGTCATACAGATGCTCAATTTGTTGAGCTTGTTGCAAAACATGCGTAGCCATCAGATGATTCAATGCAGACATTTCCACCATCTTGGTTTCAGTTTCTTGTACCGTATCTAGAAGACTCGACAACTCTACCTACAGGAAAAGGAACATCGGCGAAGGGCTACTTATTATGATGTACCTAATAACAAAATAAGTTGTATTCAAACTCAAAAGGAATCAATTTTTATCACCTGAAGGGCGCGTGTTTCATCATCCAAAAGTTGCTGCTGGACTCTTAGAGGCTCACTGCGCAACTCATCAGGTTCACTTAGCTCCACATCACCTGATTTAGAGGTTTCGGTAGAGTCTTTCTTGGTTACGCGATTAAGTTTTCGTCGTGGTATTGCCCTATTAATAGCATCCTGGAAGCGTACAGCTCTGAGCTGATCAAACTGTGATGTAACTGAATGGAGTCTCTCACTTAAAATTAGAACCTAAAAGATTAAGTAAACATTAGCACCCAAAAAGCAAATAGTACTCAGTTCATGAATGTATTAGTACTCTGTATTAGTATAACATACATGCCTCGTATATCAGTATCGTAATATATACTTGCCATTGCACAGGTGTTTGTATCAGGTAGTTAGAGTAGTTGTTGTTACTTGTTGAAACTGAATAGGCAGTCAGCATATTCAGTTAGTGTTGGTGACTACTGACTAGCACTTACCTATAGCCTCTTCAGGCTTCATGACAGAGACAGATCCCTTTCCTTTCATCACGTTCTCTCAAACACTATTCACTCCCTCAAACTCTAACATGGTATCTACTTTAGAGCTTCTACTTGGGCCTGAAACTTGCGATATTTAGACATTATTGAGACGTGCTTGCTTATTATTATTGAGACCTTACGATCAATATAAAATGGATTTCAGACCCAAGGAGTGTATTTAGGTTTATCACACAATCACAAAGAGTGCACATCTAAGGGTGTTGTGTTTAATGAGTATTGGTTTCCATATCCAATCCTGTTTCTCTTCTTCTGTGTCTCCTACCTCTTCATCTTAATGCTGTTTCAACATCTGTAAGACCAGACTATCCCAAGTTATGCAAGTCTACTTAGGCGAGCAAACAAGATTTTAATAACTAAAGTCATAAACGCATACCATTCCATGAGTTAACTCAAGAGTTTGACAACCATGACTAGTGTGTAGTTAAAATAATATTTCCTCATTATAACAGGACTATTTCACATGGTTTATAATTGCAACCAGCTAAATCTACTGGATCTCTTTATAGTCAGGCATTTTGTGATGCCTGTGATCACAAATAAACTTATGGATCTTGCATCTCTTTAGCCCTAATCTTGTATGTGGTGGTGCCTATTCCAGTACAAAAGCTAATTATTGAAGCAATACGAGCATTACTGCGAGATTCTTTGGGTTCAATCTCTCTTAACTGAACTACAGGTTCCTACAGTAACTCCAATATTGCTTTACAACAATCCAAGTGCAGTTTCTATTGTCTCATAGTCTGATTTTACAAGTTCAGACAAAAATACATGGAGTTCGATCAGTTTACCAACATTGAAATGTAGCCACCACCAAGTTTGAGGAATGGGGCTGTTGGTAACTAGGTAACCTTGTATTTATGTATGATATTTAGTTGCACTTGTACAATTGCAATTTATGTATAGCTTCAGTTAGCTGTTGTATCAAGTAGTCAGAGTAGTTTTTAGCTGTTATAACTGTATATGCTGAGTCAGCTAGCAGATACCTTAAGCCTCTTCAAGCTTCATGCCTATATAAAGGCTCACAGTATATTCTGAGGTGTATCAGAATCATTTTTATCTAAACTTTCATGACAGAAAGCACTTTTCTTTCTGATTGCATTCACTCAAACACTCCTCACTGACTCAAACTCTATTTTCTGTAATTGAAAGTTCAACAGAGAAACTTTATTAAAGCACTTGCTGTGCATAAATCTTGATATTATCGTAGCAAGTGTTTTACCCCAAGGGAGGGGATGAGAAATCTAGACTGTTAAGAAAATGTTTATGTAACACCATGTGGAAAATAAGTAACTGATGAATTAATAATTGAAAAAAATAATAAGCACAAGTCCATACCACCCCATGTTTGTGGGCAATGGTGTCGGCATTAGCCTTCGCAGTTGTAATGCCAAGCCAACCTTTTGAGTTTTCTTCTTCATGATTTATACTATTCTTAAGAACATCAATTTGTTCCTGGCAAGTTTTAATAAAAGCACTAACCTGCACCAAATAAATTACAAAATAATAGTAAACCATAAGCAAAACTCAGTACAACATGTAAAGGATGTTTAACTAGTTTATATATACAATTAAGGAATAACAATCCTGTTGGCTCCATTAAGAGAGAAGCTTAAAGGAAAGACATATAGAAAGGTGAGGTTGCAAACAAGTCAATAACAGTGTATTGATGCAAGACAAGAGACAAAATTTATTTAGTAATTAGAAATGTAAAGGAAATACTGAATAGGTTTCACAAGTCAAATTTCTTGACAAGCTTAAATAAATTTCTTTTTTGTGCATTGTTGTGAGCTAGCATTGATGTCAACAGCAGATGCAAAAAAGTATGCGAAAATTCAAGTATTATACCAAACCCCATTTATTGAATTGCTTTTTTGGGAAATACAGGACATTTAAGTCACACAAGTAAAGAGATCTATTCCATACTAAGAAAAAGAAAAAAAGTGAATAGTGATTGGGTTGATGATAAAATAGAATCCTGGATCTCGAACAGTGATTTCATTGCTGATAAAGAAAGACAATTCTTGATTCAGTTCTCTACCTTAACGACACTTTTAACTGGTTTATGAGAAACCCTTCCAATGGAAGTAAAATGAGAGAACCAATGTGATCTAATAATGATACTATGATAGCGCTAGAAGTCAAGTCATAACTTAATAGTGGCCTAAGAAGGAGAACTTAGTAATATCTATCATCTATGAATACAAAAAAGTAATTCACAAGCCAAATTGCTAGGCTGGCTAAGAAAACAAATTTAAATTGTATGTATTACATCATAGTAAGAAATTTGTAAGTCATCAATGTGGGAGGCAAAAATACAACAATGTAATATGTGGAAAGTGAAACTCCAAACAATTAGCAAGAACCAATCAGGTATACTGTAAGCGATTAACGCAGGAAATGAAATACCTATCACTATTTTCTAATTATTAATTAATTAAATACAGCAATACTTTCAAAACAAGCATATCAGCTGAAGTCACATGGCTTACTTCATGCTCAATGCTATCTCTCTCCTTTTCAGTTGTCCGGTGCAGATCTGTATAGTCTTTTCTATGCTTTAACAAAAAAAGCTCCAATTCTCCAATACTCTCAAGCTACTAACAACAAACAAGGATAAGCAATATCAAATATACATCATTTAAAAGTAGAGTTGTTTTTTTCTTCTTAATGAAACAACAATAATACAACTTTACACACAGCACAAACAGAATCGTTGCTGATTGTACAATGGCTAATTTAATTTTCACATAAAGTACATAATGTTGTCAAATAGCAGTGTGGCATAATTTGAACAAACTGCTATTTTCCGCGATCTGCGGTTCATGACACCGAAAGTAACATAATACTAGAAGTTAAAATATCAATGCCAAGCGTACCGTCTTAAATGCAGCTTTGGAGAAAGGAGACCTTTGTGGAGGTTTATGAATAATGAAAGATGCCAAAATGGATGCCAATTTAGCCTGCAGAGGATTGACAACTTATGAAGCACAAATATAGATACAACCGGACACAAAATGACACGTCGACAGCAATGATAATTTGAGAAAATAAATTACTCTCTCTATCCCACAATAAGTGACCCATTTGTAAAAAAAATTATCCCAAAATAAATGACCATTTCAATTTCCAATGGATTTTTTTTCAATTGTACACTTTAATTAATACTACTTGCATTACTTCCAATGCAATATATTCCACTATGCATATATGTCATTGATAATGCACTAATACTTAACAAGGATGATTTGATAAAAGTAATATTCTCTCTTTCATTTTCACATTTTTCTAATATATGTGAAATGATCAAATGACTCAATTATCATGGGACAGAGGGAGTAATTGAATGTAATCAACGTGCTGTGTCATATCGGTGTTGGGCAATGACACATGGTAGACATCAGGAGTAATTAGAAGTATCAGTGCTACAATTTGACAACACACCAGATGAAAAAAATACAAATTACAGAACACACATACTGAGGCAAATTACAGAAGATTCAAAGTTCAAACCAAACATAATAACATTGATCCAGCAACAGAAAGCAATCCTAAATGTTCTAATTTCAAGGTTTATGATATTGAAGCAAATTATAGGCAAATCCTATATAAACTTTGACCTAAAGAAAGATACAACTTTTAATTGAGGGAAAAAGATCATGATTTGAATAATTAGGAAGAATCATATATACCTCATCATACCCTAAAGAGCGAGCACTTTGGCGTACGGCATCTTTGAAATCCTCAGTTCTGTCCCTTGCCTTTGCCATTTTGACGTCCGACGACTAACTCCGGCTTAGATTTCCGGTTAGATTTTGCTTTTTCCGGCCAATTGAGTTTAGTTCGATTCCAGCTTGTGTTTTTCTGGCACAAACGGCAAATAATCAGGAAAAAAATTCAGAATTTCCATGACCTAAAATCACCTAAATTCAAAATCCATTACCTTCTTGAGAAGAGTGAGTGTCGCGGTGACCGTGCTGGTGGCCCGAGAATGCAGGGAGAAGAGGGACTAGGCCGCGCGGTGGCCGGTGGTGAAGCCGGTAGTTACCGCCGCATGAACAGTGGTGAGGACGGAGAGGAGACGAGGAAATGAGATCGGAGAAATATATAATTAGTGGTCCGTTTGTATACTTTAAAAAAACGGATTTTGTTAAGTGAGAAAATCACTTTATTTTCTTTCTAAATAATACTAATAAGTTATAAGAAAATGTTTTTTCAACAAACTATTAAAAGTAGCCTCTTATTTAAAGTTAATCTTAAATTATTTATAGAATTTTTTAAAACCAATGAAAACACATATACAAACTATACTAAATGATTATTATTTTTTAAATAATTAGTTTATAAAAGACTCTAAATACATAAATAACAACTATCTTCCATGAGAGTGAATACTAATTAAACTAAAATAATAATACTAATTACCATTGAAAAAAAATAACTAATATTATATTAAAAATTGAAAAGTTCATTTATTTTGAAAGAAACTTGTTTTACAAATAAATTATTCACCCTTAAATAGATGGAATAATATATTATTTTTTGTTACCTTAACTTAGGTTTGGTTTTATGTTTGGAGCAGTCAAAATAATTCTTAATTATGGATATATAAAATAAATTTTGTTAATTTGAGTATAATTAATTTTGTCTTTAAAATTAATTTTAAATTCAATTTTAAATTAAAGTTATTACTTGTTATTTGAGTATAGAAATACAAATTATTTTTCGTTTAACTCAATATTAAATCAAAATGAATTTTGTTACGGTAAAACAAAATACGTACTTAAAAGAATTTTAAAAGCTGTTTCAATATTTTATTTATTTATTTATATGTACAATTGTTTCTATGTACCTCATTTCTTCTCAACACTGCAAAGTAAAGACTTTCTGCAGAAAAGGAGTGAAAACTGCATAGTATATGTTAGGATTTCATATACTTGTTGAAAAAGAGAGAGTTGAAGACAAAGAAAAAGACTTGTTGAAAAAAGTAAGGAAAGTTAGAGTAGTGTACAATGATCCTTATGCTACTGATTATTCAAGTGAAGAAGAAGAAAACATGTTTTTGAGAAATGAAAATCAATTAGATGGTTCAAAGAGGATTGTGAAGAAAATGTTGGTTCCATATATGAATGAGAAGAAGAAGAAGATGTCAAACAAGTGACGTTGTTTCAAACATCTCCATCATCTGTGCTTGATGATGTCACTGTCACAGCTACTAAAGCTGCAAAAGATATTAATAGCAATATTAATGGTTCAGTCAAAGAAAATCATATCAAAGCCTTAAGTAGTGGTGAAAAAGGAGAAGATATTTCAATGCAATATTTGCTAGATGATTCAAATGTGGCATCATTGGTTGATCATCATGATCTCTATTTTTTGGATGAAATTGAAATGATGATTGGCGATGGCTTTTGTAACAACTTCTTGGACAGTGACCTTAATTTTGACTCTATGTGGAAGGTAGAAAATGGTGAAGGTAGGAGCTTTCTTCCTCCTGTTGATTGTTATTTTGTTGATCTAGGTTGGATTGATGAAACTCTAAATTGGGATTGCCACTAAATTTTGCATCTATATGTCTTGAGAAAAAAGTCTTTCCTTTTAAGATTTTCTAATTCATACCTCTATTTTCCGTCATTTTTTTAGATATGTGCCAAATCTTCCGTCATTTTTTTAGATATGTGCCAAATCTTCGCAAGTTATTATTTACTAAAATTATTGGTAACAACTCTTTGGCAATTAGAAAGCATGCAGATGTCAACAAAATGAGTATAGTTATATGTTAAGGATTTGTTCTCTTGTTTCTATTGACATGTTGAGTTTTTAAATTTTGGAATGTAAATTTTTTGATGAGATTTTGAACGTTTCATATTTGTCTTTAAGAGATATTGTAATGTCCTTTTGTTTCACTTTAATTAGTTTTGGTACTGCAGATGAAAGAAAATGTTAATAAAGCAAAGGTAAAAGGAAAAGCATGACAAGAACAAGATATGTTCGACAAACAAAAAATTAGCGAGTATTTTCCCTTTTCATTTAAGCATAAAAAGACAAATTAAGCACTGATTATTTCTCCTTTTCATGTGTAGTAAAATTGGTAGCTACAATTGCAAAGTTGAACCAAACAAAGGATAACGTTTAAAAAAGTTGTGCTAAAAAGAAAATGCCATGAGAATTATGTAACTAACCTTTCAAACCAATAAATATTTACAAAAAAATTGTTTCCATGCTATGTCAGGATTCCAGTAGAAATAACCCTCATGGATTCATAAATAATTGAAATAGCTTTTGGAGAATACAGTTCCTACACCTAAAGGTGCAGCAATTGTTGAGAAAATCTTACAAACGATTAATCATAATGATACATAATTAGTCTCTGAATATTTTGGATATATGCCAACTGTTCTTTGAACTTCACAACAGGTTGTTACCTGGCATGTGAAAAAATTCTTGATGAATTTTAAAGCACTTTCGAGGCAACATCTGATCTAGGAAGGAGAGTTTGCAGTTTGCAGACCAGTTGCAACATGATGTTCGTTTCAAATTATTGGGAGCAATTCAAAGTTTGATCTCATGATGAAGGAATGAGCACTTGAGCAGTGAAAGAAAGGCATAGAAAGTTTGATCTTTGATGCAGGAAAATGAAAATGCTTTGACTCTCCTCAGTCTCCATACTCGTCAATCAACTTAAGGCTCTGATTTCATACATATACACTAAGGAAGGTCAGAAGAATGAGAAGATTCAGCACTTTTTGCAAAGGCCAATTCGCATACAACAGCGAGGTGATCACTTCCCCATTTCTGCAAGACACAAAAAAATCATAAATGATATTATTGATAATCCGATAAGGAACAAAATACATAAGCATACGTACAAAGCCAGGTTTTAAGTAGAGTACCTCGTTAGGGAGTCCTCGAGTTCTTCTAAGAACATCGACAGGCAAGGTTTCAAGAACTCTGATTGGGATAAGGTCCTCGGAATGCCTGCTTAACACTGACATCAGTAACGAATATTCTGTAAATGCAAATAATTTTGGTGCACAGTATGGAATGGTTTAACTACCAGATATAATCAACAGTTCCCATGAACTTAGAGTGGTATGATGTTGCCAAGGGCTCCCCTATATCATCTCTTGTTCTATGCTTTCCCTGTTATATGAAGTGGGAAATATCATCATTGTCTTAATCTCCCATTAAAAAAATTTCCAAGTTGTTTCCCATGTCAACTTTTCAGGGATAAACTTTTCATCTTAAGCATAAAAAAATGAAAGTTGCAGCGAAAGATTATTATTGTAATTATTACATTGAAGTGGATTAAACTAAGAAATAAAGTTGGTAAAGTCAAACATCATACAGGAACACCACTATAAGCACTGCGGAGCTTGAGTTGATGCTTAAGACGAGTGACTCCTTTTGCGCCAGTTGCAAGGATTAGTTCTTCCGCACTCCATTTGTGTAGCAATTGCCTTGAAACAGACATTGGAATGCTGCACCAAATAATTATCATAGAATACCAAACATGTAAAAAAGTAAACAATGATGACAATCCCTTTCTCTAAAATTGGAAAAATGATGAGGGTGATGGAAACTATTATAATTTTCGTTCATAGCAAAAAAATAGCACTTTTTTCATGTAAACAAATAATCAGAAGTCTTGGTAAATAATTGATAATTTGCCATGTTTTTAGGGAGGGGGAATGGAAGTGATGCCAATGGCATACATGATACAAACTCTATAGCAAGTGAAAATAAAAACTTTGTAGATACTTGAAAACAACCTATTATCATCACCAATCTTTGATCTGAAGACTCTGTCATTGGGTCGGATTTCAAGCTGTCCTGACATATTTCTGCGATCATGTAACCGGATGTCTAACTGCAATAAGTGTTGCACTAACTTAATAAATATGATAAACTTATCAATGGTCCTCTCCACCCAAACAGCAAAATCCACCCTTAAATGTGTTGGGATGTTTTTCCATTAATGGAATGAGGAGGGATAAGCTAGAAAGGAACACAACTGTATTGCATTCCAATCTATGGGGGAACGCAAATTGTTCTTTTAGGAGGAATAGAGGAGGAAATATGTCCTTTTTGTTCTCTTTACTGCCTATAATTGAAACATTAATAAATTGCTTACTCAAGCTTTGAGACTTTGTCCATATACTCAAATTTCTCTAGTATACAACACAAAAAATCAAGCTTAAAGGTTTGGGAATATACCATGACTACGAGAAGCGGAACTCACCTTGGATGAAGACAGAAATTCATATATTGCACTCTGCCAACACGAGAATGAAAAAAATAGAAGCAATGAAGTAACAGCACACTATACAAAAAAAATCTAACATTGATCGACTTCTTAATACGAAGAATGACCATACCTGAGGAACGCTATTTAAATCCCCGGCTAAAATAACAGGGATGTTGCCCCATTCTTGTGATAACTTGTAAGCTTGATCAATTAAAAGTCTGATCTGTCCATTATGTCATGTACCAAGTTACAAGCATCAATGAAATAGATTTGACAACTTAATGTAATGTACCAAGTTACAAGCATCAATGAAATATATTAGACAGCTTAATTGACTATAGATAATCAAATTATTTGAGTGAGGCAAAATGGTTTGCATCAATCCCTCAGACCAGAAAAGAACATTTAAAACTTAAGCATAAAAAAATCATGCACAAACACAAATGGTTACTAATGCAACAATTAGTATAAAGCTACTTAGCTAATCAAAAGAATAAGTACCTGGCCAAGTTTGATGTCACCACGGTTAGGGTTGAACAGCACATGTGTATTTCCTATAACGAATCTTTTCTTTCTGGTGGATTGTTCCCTACAGATTTAGATGAAATTAGTTACTAACCAAAAAATATGAAAACTCCATGGTCATGAAATAGGCTCCATGTGTGTGTCAGCAGCATATGTGCACATGCATGAGTGTATACACTATTGTTTCAAAAAAATTCACTTCCAAACACCTTTGCTGCTAATGATTAGTGATAAAGTGGATGTTATCAGAAGTGTAAGAAATCGTAGTAAATAATTGCACATTGGTATGCAATAATTAAATATTCATTACTAACCATACTTGAATATAACATCCCAAATATTACATGAAGAGATATGTTTAAGACAACGGAAAAGTTGTGTTCACATTACCCAGCTTAGACAACATAAAACTTACTCTGTTGTTAGTTTACTTGTGTCAGATTCTGGATTATCATGGTTTACCTGTAAACAAATGATGCAATGAAGGATAATAAGATATAAAAATAAAACATAAGATAATTGGTCTAAATCTAATGCCACAAGAACATATATATATTGTAGTATATTGAATAGGACTTGGTAAACAGAATTTAAGCAAGGGTAAAATATTGAATAAGAGATCATAAATTATTAAATATATATCTAATAAAAGACAACAGAACAAATATAAAACATAGATAGGAAACAAATTAGAAAAATAAAAACAAACCCTATATACCTCCAAAACACAAAGCTGAGCAACATTGTTACGCAGACCAAATTTCTGGAACTCTATATCTTCTTGATGCAAAAGACTGAATCTGTATTCAAAGTTTTAAATATACAGAATTTAGGCCAAATTTGGAAATGTATTTTATCCATTGCTATGTTCTATGATTTGCAAATCTTAGAACAATTGGCATTCCTTTGTATCCAGGAATGCTTCGGTGGAAATATTAGATACATAAAACTACTTATCTAAATGATTTAGGGGTAATGGAAACCCACAATTTGTCTTTCCAAAATATAGCACATCCATCATTTGATTCTCCTGTGCGACCCTGCGAAGATTGGAATTTATAACCCAGGTAAGGAAAATCAATTAAATGTTTGGACATAAAAAACTTATATGACCATTCAAATATGTATATATAACTTACTTTGTAAACACTTTTAAAGCCATTGTTCTTAAAGAGATCATCCAAATCATCAAAATGATCAACCTCCTGCAGACATAGGATTTTAAAGAAATCAATTATTGACAATTTAATTGTAGGATGCTTGAAATTAGCTTCCAATTTCAAGCAGTGATAAAATACTAAATTCGGCAAAACTTAGATGTTTGTGCCAGCGGGTATATTAACATTAGCATAAATGCATAACATGTATCTCAACAAAACCCATGAAGAAAAACAGTAAAAAAATACCACATATTCCAATCCCTTTGTTACATGAATACAAGTAACCAAGAGTTGCAGCTAAATACAAAAAACTATGTTGAACTCTTCTTTTTCAACGTTTCAAGGTTCACGAGAGATGCATAAAATGACTGTAACTTGGTAAAATTGGTACTAAAATTGTAACAACATAATAAGCAGTATTATACAGCAAAAAGCACCGGGAAGGATTATAAAACTACCTGGAAACAGAGTATGCTTGCATTATAGCTATCAATCTCTTCAAGTATGAGTCTTTTGCGTCTACCCCACTCCAAGAAACATCGCGGAATATTAGAATACAAATCCAGATGATTTGAGGCATTTTCAACACCAAGTATATTGTATGAAACAACTACAATTGTATCTGCAAGACAGGGAAAGGGTTCAGAATACTAAATATGAGATAAACACAATTTGCTCTAAAGTCTAAATGACAAATACTTCATCACTAGCTCCAAATTAGAGTTTTCTTTAGCCATCGTCATCACAGTCAGTTCATTGATGGAAACAAACCACTACCTATGAGCATTCAAACTCCATCATTCTTTACATTCACGCCATTTTTACTTTAATGGTTAAATAAATATGTCATTATAACTAACTGGCAGGAGAAAGCACTAAACCAAGTGTACATGAATATGTAGAATGGCATATGGTAATTAACAACAATGCAAGATTTTCAAAAAACAGTCCACAATCTTAATTGTGGCCATGACTTCAAATTAATTAACATCTACACAATTGCATCACAACCACAAATTCAGCCGCAATTCATGCAATATTAACAATATCAACACAACCTCATTTTAAAATCCTTGCTACTTAGTACCAAAGATTTGTTACCATAGTTACTAGTGAGCAAAAAAAAAGAAAATAGATGACCATATATGATGGATTACATATAAATTTATTTCAATAATAACTATCGAGGCAAATGCTATAGTGGACCATCTTTATAGGTGGTCCACCGTCAACTATTGCTTAAAAGTCACTTGATATACGACGACCAACAACTGTTCAAAAGTATAAATTAACTGTCTTTCTGGTTTTTACAGCTGAAGCATTGACTCGATTGATGTCAGTTTGAAAAAATCGGAAAAACAAATGTATCTATCAAAACTCAACTTGTCTCAAACCACACCAATCAAGTCACCGTCTTAACCTAAAAGACGAAGAGAGCCGTTAAATTATACTTCTGAAGAATGTTGCCATCTTCGTTAGAATTTCGGATGATTTTTAAGGAGGACCACCAATTAAGTAGAATTTCCCTAACTATCTATCCTCCTTGAATTACATTCTAACCATTACAATCTTACTTTTTCTAATTAATTTTCATACTAAAAACATTTTTCAGTTATTAAATTCTCCATTTAGTTTCCTTACATTAGGTAACAATCTCAAGTTTCAACCAAGAAAAATATAACACTTAATGCTTAAAACTCAAAACCTAATAACTTTTCAGCACAACATTTATTTTAGATAACATTTAAATGCAAAATTTAAAAGTGAAACATAACTTAAATATAAAAAAGAAAATAGATTTCTCGTGATCCTGACCCGTGCAATCAGAACAATCTTCAGAAGAGAAAACCCATTTCCTAGAAGAAGACGCAAGTGATTCTGACCCCGTAGAATGTCTTCTACGCTTTGACGGATGACTACCGTTTGAATTTTCCGGTGGAAGATTTTCCCGTTTGCGGCGGACCATGGTACCGGGCGGAGTAAGTGAATGACGGCGGCGCGTGTGATGAATTAGGGCTCGAGGGAAGCCGGTGGTTGCTTTAAGATGATACGATGTCGTTAATAAGACACTTACTTTGCTATTTTGTATAATAAATTATAGTAAATAAAATAAATAAATAAATAAATAAATAAATAAATATAGAGTGTAATTGTTGTGGTCAATATAAAAGGTTTTATGGGAAGATCTCAATTTTTTTAAAGATAGTTTTGTTAAAAATTAAATATATATGATAATTTAAATAGCACAAAAATTATTTATATTAATTATATATATAAATTAAAATTATAAATATATTAGGCACGAGATACTTTTTAAATATAAAATATTTAAAATAATTAATTTTATAAATTTTATACATTATTTTAAAGTTTTGACCAAGTAAGTTAAGGTTAGTTTGTTACTGATAATAAAAGAAAAATTATTTTGGTATTGAATAATTTAAATATTTTATAGGAAAATGTGAATTGTTTTTGTATTGATTTATCGTAATAAAAATCTTTTTTAAAAAAATGCAATTTAAAAAAATTATTTTAAAAAAAAAATACTAAAAATACATTTTTATTGTCTTTAAGTT
>JBBPBS010000693.1:1772083-1786943 GCA_037974835.1 Cicer judaicum
AAATAGAGATCTATGAAAAAATTTGCTCCTTTATTTTCTCTTCTTACAAATCAAACAAAATAAATATTATTTAAAATATTCTCTCCACTATTTTTCAAATTCCTCCAATTAAACCAAACTTTAGAGACTAATTATGAATTTTAATCTATTAGCTTGTAAATTATTTTTTGAGATTGATCATTATACACTTCGGATATAATTATTAAATACTATGAACATGCTTTATTGTTTTTGGCATTGTAAAAATTAAACATATTTTAACGAATAAAAAAAGTGAAATATATGGCCAATTAGAAAAATAAACTATAATTAACCGTTAAAATTATTTTAATAGATATATAATTAAAATTGTCTAAAATTAATGATCAATATTATTAACTTATGCGTGTAATCGCATGATATTACTATGAAGGAAATCAAAGTCTTATTACAATACGTGTAGAGTAGAAAAAGGTAAGAAAAAAAGTGAATCAAAGGAAAAAAAGAAAAAAAAAAAGCAAGCTTTTAAAAAATAATTATATTGTTTGGTATCAATAAAAAGTGAGAGATAGAAGTATGTGTAGCAACTTTTCCTACAAAGATTCATTTTCTCCATTTTGAAAAGAAATTGAACACTTTTTTTTTCTTTTTCCATTTTCAATTTGCCTAGATTTTTTCTTTATTTTCATATTGAGTTGTTTTTCGTCATTTTAAAAATCTATCACTTTCCTTTTTTTCTATACAATCAAATAAAGAAAAAAACTTTTATTTTTTCTTTCCACTTTCTATCCAACCAAACAATTAAAAATCACCATATTTTTTATTCTCTTTGTTTTTTCTCAATTTATTTTATAAACCAAACATGAGAATCACCATATGGATCACAATATTTTGCTCACTTTTGTGCACAAAATCGACTAAAGAGTAAAATCAATATCGTAATCACTTTAAACTCAAAAAAACAAAGAAGTAGATTTTGTTACTTACTAAAAAGATTTCATATGCAACACAATTCAAAACTAAAATGAAATTTAGTTTATCTAAAATTAATATTTTTCAAAAAATATTGACTTTATTATTAATTGAAATCAAAATTTACACGAAATTAATATATTTATTTAATAAATGATAAAATATTATAAAATGTCCAAAAAATATTTTTAATAATTTTACTAAAGATTTTATTTAATTAATTTTAAGTCTCCATATATATTGGAGTGAATATATTTGTGGAAACTCACACAAATTATCCAATGAAATGGATAAAAAAAAAGCCAAAAACTAGCAAGAGGACAATCATGCATGATCTGATAGGGAATAAGAATCCCAGGTAATTGGAGCTGAAGGACAAATACTAAAATTCAAAGGTTGTTTCCTCGGAACTCAATTACAATGTCATGTCACAGAAAAGCATGGCTTTAGGATTGGATAGAACAAGTTTTCTTGTATAATAAGTAAATTGTTTTCCTGTTTTGATGGAACATGCAAAAAGCTCGTATTGTCCTTTCAGCAAGTATAAATTAAGGATCACATATAGTATATGGTATGAGAGAATAAAGGAAAATTGCAATATGTTAGGGTGGGGAAGTGACATGTGTAGTTTATAAATACTTCATGGTTCATACTTAAGCAGAAGTTTAAGTTTTTTTAATTGAAAAATGACATGATCTATATTGATTAATATATATATATATATATATATATATATATATTATTTTTCAAGACCTGTCGTCTATTAGACCAGTGTTTATGTTGTGACTACAAATAATAATATAAGATTTTATTAAGGAGAACCAAAAATCATATCAACAATAATATTAACTTGAGTGAATAGAGAAGTTATTCATTTAAATTATAAACATTAATTAAATTAATATTTGAATTTTATTAATTAATAAATATGTTGTTAAAATTGTAAAATATCAATTAAAATATTTTATATTTAAATTTTTATTTTTAAAGGTTATATAATGTACATGTTAATTAAATATTTGACTCGTCCATTGAAAAATGATATTCTAATTCATCTACTAATTTATCTAGAATTAAGATTATACGTACTATCGATACTAGAGTAGTCTACCATCTACCAATGTTTAAAAGTTATTAACTTTTTTAACAATGACCGATGATATTTTTCGAAAACATAAATTAATAATCATCTCATTTTTTACAATTAAGACAATGACTCAATTAATGTTAGTTTAATTATATAACTCAATTTGTTGACTCAATATCAATTAGGTTATCGTGTTAGACATAAAGACAACGAAAACCACTAAATTATATTTCTATAGAACGTGGTTAATTTTTATTACAAGTTCAAATGATTTCTTTATTTATTTTTGTTTTTGTTTTATTTTCATAAAAAACAATCCGTTTGTTATAAACTTTGTAACCTTATAAATTGCATTTATGTGGTGCAAACTTAGTCTAATTTACAAAGAGGATTCAGCAAAAATTTAAATAAATAAAAAAATTCACAAAGAGGACAAATTTATAAATTTATTCCAATTATTTCATTGCCAATGTTTTGTATATATAAAAACACACACACATTTACTACATCATGAAAGAGGACAAATTTTCTTTTGGAAAAAAGTAGAAAGTATAAACCATGAGCCATTGTTGAAAATCTAAACCTCAAAGTACATCTACAATTCCTTCTTTTAGGGGCAACAAGAGAGGGAGGGGCCATTTTGTATGTATAAGGTAGGAGGAGGGGGTACCTTCATCAAATGTTGGGTGTGGAAAAAAAGTAGTAATTAAGAAGCAAAAAGGAGCTCCTTTCAATCCAATATGAAGGGTTGAGCAGAGGCAAGAGCTGTCATCTCATGCATTCGGTTAATCTTAATATTTGTCGGCGACACGATTATGAAAATGTTGAAGTTTGGCCAAGTGCATGATGTGAGAGCAACTCCACCCGTCTGCTTAGTCCTACCATTGGAGTGAAGGGAGCTCCATGTTTCACTTTTCAACTTTTTTTCTTCATTTTTTCTCTTGCTTGCAGATCCTGGTTACTGTTTCAACCTCTTTGAATTTGAACAGGTTGGTTCTCACTCATTCTTGTGATATTCTCTTACTTTTTTTAATATAATGTATATGTATGCATATTTTATCAACTCAAGTTATGTATATTGAAAATGTGTCAAATTCGTGTTAGTGTCAACAATGTTGACACTGATATATATAATTATATTCAATTACTTTTATTTTTTTAAATTATTATTTGTATTTATGTGTCGGTGAGTATGCTTCAAAATGTTCAAACAATTTGGAATGATAGAAGTAACACCAATAAAGGTGAAAAGGGGAGAAGGGTAGAGTGATTTTGTGTTGCAATCTTCTGATAACTAATTTTGTTTAAGTTTTATTCAACTTGATAGGTTGATGTTATTATTGTATGTACATGAATGATAATACACTTGGCGTATATTTGGAAAGTATAATTTTCCGCGACACTTTAAGACATAAGTTACATATATTAGAGTTTATATGAACATGTGTTTTCCAAACATGGTACTTAGAAGAATATTTTCTTTAGAATATAGCCCAATACTTAAAAAATGTTTAAGTTTTCAAAAATAGAATGAAAATAAAAACAACCAAATATATATCACATATTGACATATTAAATCAACATCAATTAAATCATTATAAAAATAAAGAATTATAAACTATTACTTTTAAAGAATTTCATGTCATTAAAATTTCCAAGGTAGAACTTGCATTTCTTTGGAACAACATTTTTTCATAGCAAAATACATCGTAAAAATAAAGTAAACTAATTCAAACATATACATTGGATGAAAATAAATGTTTCCTGATACACTATTATTGTTGAATTAAATGTGGTGGAAAATAATTGGAATTCAATAACTATATAGTAATTATATAATAAAGCAGAAAAATATTATTAAAGTTAAACATCTACAAAAAGTTATTTAACATGGAATTAACAATTTGTTAAAAGGGAAGTGACAATTTGTTCAAACTTTGTTATGCAGATATAACAGCTATTCAATAAAACTTTATACTAAGCAGCATATTACAAAATATAAACAATTTCTTCAAAAAACAATTTGTTCTAAGTAGCATATTACAAAATATAAACAATTTCTTCAAAAAAACAATTTGTTCAAATTCTGCTGCGCTACGGATGCTATTCGACAACACACATTTTCATTCGTATGTAAATTCCAAGTCCATTTAATATTTCTTAGAATAGTCCTACCAACAAGCCACACAGAAGTATATCCTCTACATCCACATGAAAACTATGAAATAGTGACACCTTCAACATCATAACTGCAAATGCATTTGATATGAGGTTTCAAAATTAACAAATGGAGTATGGCTTTGAAGTTTCAAAACTCAAGCAGCTAGGACACAATACACATTCAATTGTATTATTGAAGAAGCACACATCATCATAATAACATGAAACAAAGAGAAACTTATTTTCACAATCTGATGTACTTCTTCTAATCATACTTGTTTACATTTAAAATGCTAATAACAAGCAATAAAAGCCTTATAAGCCAAGGCAAATAGAGTTGTAATAGTTCATTTGAAGTTTGACTAACGAAAAAATGAACAAAACACAACAGCTGGGTCATAGGTATTCATTCCTCCACCTACAATCTCATTTTGGCAATGTGATCATTTGAGTAGTAAAACTTCCCTGCAAGAGGACCAACTTTTAATTTCATACAGACACAAAATTATGACAACAACAAAAGAATATTAACACTGCCAATACAGCAAACAACGTTAGCAACCGATATTTTGAATTGATGAACCATGCTTCTGGATTTTTATTTGACAAACTATGCATTTGAATTGTTATGCATGTGTAAAGAAGTATTGCCAATCGGGAAAAATAGCAGTTTGTTCTAATTCTACTACACAACAGTGCTATAGCGCCGCTATTTGACAATATTTTGTACTAAACTATGCATTTGAATTGTTATGCATGTGTAAAGAAGTATTGCCAATCGCGGAAAATAGTAGTTTGTTCTAATTCTACTACACAACAATGCTATAGCACCACTATTTGACAATATTTTGTACTAAACAACGTATTGTGGAACAACAATGATTAGTTCAAATTCCACTACACTATATTGCTATAGTGCTGCTATAACTGCTAATTAACAACACTATTGTATATGTAGTTTCAAATCTTCTAGAAACATTGAAAAACGCAACAAAAGAAAGAGATAACTTCGGGTTGTTCTAGACTTATGACTGAGAATTTGAAAATCGTTAATTCAATTAAGTTAGTCAAACAAATGTTCCAGACCAGATATATAAAATACATCCAATGACTAGTTCTTATCAACTGAGGCATTGCAATGAGTGATACTATCACTTAATGGAACAAAGGTTGGAGGGAGGACAGGAAGCAAGGATAACCAGTGAATTAACATCTCTTGGTGAAACCTTCGCTGAGTGACATGTGGTGATATTTCACACTATTTTCTGCAAGTATTATCTCAGATCCGTGCAAGAGCACGCGATATTTACTAGTTAGTAGTTTCCTGCAATAAGTGCACTGTATTTTATTTTAATTTACTTCCAAGAGTCATTTCCTTTATTACTGTCACCTAGTCATCTTCACCAACATTAAATCTAGAAATGAATGGATCTACGCCAAGAGGTTCATGGCGATAACAATTCCAATCACGAAGCTCTAGAAAGTTGATATGTTGGCTCTAGATAAAATGGTTAATGATGAAATGCAGAGTTACTTGCTCCACCAAAATTTGGAATGCTCAATAATGAAACAGACACTTTTTTTGCAAGCCCAATTCTTTTCAGTAGGATTTATGCAAGAACTAAGAACTATTTATATCAATAATTGAAATGAAGTTTGAAATTACCTTTTATTTATCCACAGGAAATCATTCAGATTCAACTGGCTCAACTTTTGGTCCTGGTTCAGAAAATTAACAAGGCATAAGAAGTTATGACACAAATGTCAGAGAATAAGACAATCAGTTACGATTAAGATGATTATCAGGAAAAACATCAAAAGAATTCCAGATCATTCCCTTAAAACAACACTCAAAATATATAAGGTTCAAAACCAAAAAAAATAAAAATATGCCAAGTGTTTTAAGTGCTTCAGTTACATCTTGGTTGTTGAAAAAACACAAAAGGAAAAACATATTTAGCTTCTTTAATTCCAAAATATTTAGCAATAAAAGCTTAATGGAATCACTGCTTTCACTAACTAATTCATCTTATAATGCACGCAATTTATATGCACAAAAAAACCTTAACACACAGCACACAAACATAGATTGAATTCAATCCTGCAATGAAAGACTAAAAGCACAAAGTGTAAAGAGCTAAAATTTTGCTTGCAAGTCAATTTAGCCTCCCAAAGACACCCTTTAATTACATGTTAAGAATGACAATTTGAAAGAAACCAAAATCCTAAAACCCTTTCTGAATTGAAAATAAAAAACAGTAAACAGTGATATTAGTAAAAATACATGTGTTTGTGGTCAGTGCTTAAGGTCAGCTAAATTTAATTGGCCTCACAAAATTGGTTTTAGTGGAAGTGGTAAAAAGTAGTTTTTTGCATGTTGAAACTTTTACACTAAATATACATCTTATATTGCAACTGAAATTAAAGTTAATTTTGTCTTCAAATTTAATTTTAGAGTATAAACTTACAAATATATTAACTTCACTTCATATTCAATCGTCACCAAATCAATTTTACAAAATAAGTTCATTCAAATCAAATGTTCACCTAAACAGACATTAAACCTTTTACAAATACAAACAGCATACCAAATTAATCAAACTTAAAATGAAAAATGGAATATCCAAAGACACCTTTTAGTTACCCAGCATAAAAAAACCACAGCTTGAGAGAAATTACACACACCACTTAACAATTCACTTAACAGAATTGCCTTCTTCATTAATTAAGTGATTATAGCATAAACAATTATCATAAAAGTGTTCATGTATAACTTATTTCTATAACAAAAGATAAAAAAAAAAGTCAATCTATTTTCACAAGTTATAAATTGTTTTCATAAGCTATCCGCTAGAGCTTATGGAAATAAATAGGACTTGTTTGAATTGACTTATTTGAGCTAACCTACTAACATAAGCACTTGTGACACATCCGTAAGCTGCTTTCAGCTTATTTCCACAAGCCCTTTAGGATAGCTAGGGCATATGAAAACAACTTAAAGCTTATATACAAACAGTTTGACTTCAGTGTTGTCAATTGCAGATTGCAGAAAATAGTGGTTTGTTAAATTCTGCTATGCTATAGCGCTGTAGCACCCCATTTGACAACACCTTTTGACTTTATTTCATCTTTCACTATAGAAATAGTTTATACATAGGTACGTGTGCTTAATTATGTGGTTTATCCAAACAGTCATAAGCTGAAAACAACTTATAGATATATCATACGATTGTTTCCACAAGTACTCCCAAATATTTGTCACTAGATAAACTCAAATAAATCATCCAAACCTGCCCTTAATCAACAAAAACCCTAAAAAATATCAAACCAAACCAATTCAAAACCTTTCATTATATTATACATAAAAATCACAACTTCAGAGAAACCAAACAGACCCATTTGAGAATTCACAACAAAACCCATGTAATTTTCTTTCCAAAAAATCACAACTTGTGCTACACCACACATACCCACTTGAGAATTCACAATAAAAACCCATAATTTTTTCTTCTAAAAATCCCAACTTCATAGAAATCACAAAGACCCATTTGAGAATTCACAAAAAAAAACCCCATGTAATTTTTTCTCCTAAAATCACACCTTCATAGAAATCACACAGACCCACTTGAGGATTCACAACAAAAACCCATGATTTGTTTTCTTCTAGAAATCACAACTTCATAGAAACCACACATACCCAATTAAAAATTCACAACAAAAAACCAATTATACATTGAAAATAAAATAAAACAAAAAAGAAAAGAGAAGAGAGAAAAACCAACCATGGAGAGAAGGGTGACGACCATCCTTGCCCCAACCAATACCACGTGTTGATTCAAGATACTGTTGAACAAGGTGACGACATTTCTGAAGATGATTGATACCTTCAATTCGATAACACCAGCGAAGTTTCTCCCTAATGATTTTAGCTTTCTCGATTTGGATCCATTTTTCCCTCACAATGTGTTCCCTCATTTCTAACATAGCCACCGGATCCTTGTAAGGGTTTGCCGGATCAAAATCATCCGGTGGAGATTCCTCGAATTCGACATACCCTTTCTTCCTTCCCATTTTTCTTCAAACACTTTCTGAGGAGTTACACACACACTGTTTTCTTGAAGGCTAGATTCTGATATACATGTCGTGTTTGTGATTTTGTTTTTTGTTGAGTTTCTGTTGGGCTGGGCTTTTGGGCTTATGTTTAATTAAGGCCCATTGTTCATATTAAGGCCCATTCTCATCCAAATTTCACTTGGACATAACTATTATGTTTTTTTTCTTCTCCAATCCATAATATTCTCAAAAGTCCAAACTATGTATTTTATACTATTGGATTAGTCAATTCGAACACATATTTTAGACTTTTGAGAACATTGAAGGTGAGATAAGCAGTAACCTAAAATCCTACGCTTAAGTATTTGAAAGATTTATTTTTGACAAACTCCAATTGGTTAGTTTAGTGATAAAAAGACATGGTTTAGAAATGTATGTTGCGGATTTGAACTTTGTTAATCTATAGAAGAAAAAGAAACGTAAATGATGTAACATATAATACGATTTCAACTTTTGAAAACTCAATTTCAACTTTTGAAATTATTGATTTTTATAATTTAATTAATAATTTATAAATAATTAATCATTTAAATGATATTACATCATTTAAAATATATTAAAACATTATTTTCTTAATTAAAAATTTAAAGGAAAAATTATCGAATTTTAAAATAAAAAACTAATTTAATGAATTCGTGTAAAAAGAAAATCAAAATTACAGTTAAATAAAAAATTTATGAAAAATCTAGGTGTAGTAGTGAAAAATAGAGGTGTTGATAGTTCAATTAATTTTAGAGTAAATATTCAAATTAATTAATCGCACTACCACATCAATACTTATAAAAATCTAGTCTTGAAATAATCATTAATGGTTACAAATGAAAGAAGAACATGTACGTCACTTTATTTAGTTTTATTTAAAAGTGACATAACAAGATAACTGGTTTGGATGAAACTTAAAACAATGACGAATATTTTATACACAAGTACAACTTCAATATCAATATTAATAAAAAAGAAGTAGATTTTGTAACTTGTGAATACAAGCTTTTGTCTACACAAGGCTCCACAACTAGGATAACATATACATAATTTTTTATATTATTTATATATACATATCACTATAAAAAAACTTACATATACATAATTTTTTATTTAATAAAGCATATAGTTTATAATTTTACTAGTTATATCCATTTTATTTCCTATTACACCCAAATAACTTACATGAATTAATAGTTGACAGTTCTTTTCAAATGCTCAATTATCTTAATGTTTCCCTTGAGTGACTTTTCTAGGCAGTTATGTATATTCCATATAGTGATAAAAGGATACATGTAAAAAATTATATAAATGATCAACTAGTGGAAATTGTAGTATCCAATGAGTAAATGCAGCATCAATTTATTTTTTAACTTCTACAACAACTCCATAGTTAACCAACTCATGAAGTTTTTATGGAAACTGAATTCATGTTGCATGCTATTAGACAGATGAGCGAACACAAAGAACACACGAACATAAAGAAGACAGATGATCAACCAATTGTGCTTACATCTTTGATTACAAAGATTGCATTTTTTTATTATGATTCAAGTTTAGGGTTATAAATTACAATTTGCATTTAAATACTACAAACACATACTACAAACACAACTAACACAAATAGTTCAACCAATTGTGCTTACATCGTTTAGGGGTTATAAATTACAATTTGCATTTAATATCTTGATTATAAAGCATTATACATTTGTTATTATTTAATATCTTGATTAATTGATATTGTCACTTACGTAAAATAAATTTTTCATGATATATATATATATATATATATATATATATATATTAACTGATATATTATCAAAATAATAATGATAAATTATTAAAATATTCTTAAACTATATAGTTTTGAGTAATTTTCGTCTCTCTTCTCTCCATATCTATCTTATATTTGCTTTGTACTTAGAATTTATATTACTAAAATATTATAAAATTAATACAACAAGTTCTGTAAATCACACTAGTATATACAAGTTCCGTATATCCTTAAACTATATGATATAGTATACTATTTTTTAATTGTGAATTGTTTTAATTAATATGTGTATTTTTAGTAGTGACACAATATTTAAACATAAAAGAATTGATATATTTTTTCAAGAAGAAATTTTTTGACAAAGATGAAAATTATAAAATGGATATATTTTATTTGATTGAATTGTGTGAATCGTGTGATTTGTGAAAATTGTGTGACTTATAAAAATTGTGTGACTTATGAAAATTGAAATTTTAATTTTTTTTCAATGTGTACTATGTATGAATTGTGTGATACTCTACAAAAAAACTATATGACTTTTAAAAATTTCAATTATAATATTTAAATTTTAATTATAATATTTCAGTTAATAACGAACATCGACAGGTTTGACGCTGTCAGTCCATCACAACCAATCATATTTGTGACTTTAGAGGTGATCAAAGTAAAAGGCAAATATTTTCAATGATTCGACAGTTGTGATTACTAAACAGTGTAAAATATTTTTATATAAATTAACTCCCTGAATGAAATTATCCACTACTTCCTTGTAGTAAAAAGACATGGAACACAAACAAATACCAATTGAACATATTGACACAAAGGTGCATGAAATAGGATGACAAAGAATCACGTGACAACAGTTTATGAATCACATTATAAACCTCAAAAATCACTTTGAGCAAATAATATTATGTATCTCCTAGATTATTATACACAAATACATACACAATTAAGAACATTATCCTTAGCTAGTGATATAAAAGAAAAGGGTGTCTAAAAAAGGAGTACAATGGTTCCTTCCCTTTCCATTGCTCATATTATCACTTGGCCAGTTATTTTATGACAGGTATATGAGAAATGTTGCACCAATGTTTCCCTCTCTGATTTTCATACCTTGCTTCTAACAGACTGCATTTTGTGATTCTCAGTAACTTAAAAGATGAAGGCATTGTCTCTTCCGACAGAGACTCAAGCCGTGGACAATGCAGAAAGTGAAGGCTTTCCAAAGACGAGAGGTGTCGAAGTGCATTTCCTTTTAATGATTTCATTTCAGAGATATTACTGATAGTCAAAGACACTAAGGAAATAGGCAGCAACTTCTTCTCCATCAATAAAGTGTTAACAAAAGATGGCTAGGAAAGTATCCCCTCAGTTTAGGACACTATATTAACATGAGAGATTTAAGACAAGGAAAAGGAAATTTGTTGCAAACAAAAGGAAGCCATTCATTCCAATTTAACATGTTCTGAAATTGTAGAATCTCTAAAGAGGGAAATGGTTGGAACGAGGAATTCGAATTCAAACTTCCTTCCACCATGCCATAGAACTCTAGGCCAATTGTCTCCAATGTCATGCCTTTAATAGTCAAGTCTTTGAGAGAGGGGAGCTGTCCAAGTGGTGGAAGTGTTATGCAATATATACAATTACTGATGAAAAGGGTCACTATATTAGAAAACGAAGAATCTCCCAACCATCTTGGAATACTTGTCCCACCATAGAAGTCAATGCTCAGTTTCTTCAAGCTTATTGATGGTTGCAGTGCATCAAGTACAGCTTTCGCAGTCTGCGAATCTTCGGTTAGTTCGGCCCATTGTAACACTAACTCCTCAATATGTTCTTTGTTCTTCAAGTTGGCGTCATAAGCCTCAACGACATCAATGACATTATGCAGCTTCTGAATGCAAAGTTTTCCCTTTAGATTAGGAAACTTACCAAGCTCTCTAACACTTAATCCATCTTCCTTTTTTCTTGCTACAAAAGTTGTTAAAGTCTGAAGGTTTTGTAGTCCAAGAATCTCTGGTGGCATATCCTTTATGTTCGTCCAACTAATATTTAGGTGACACAAATTAATTAACTTTCCAATATGTACTGGCAATTCAATGAGATGAAAGCAATATGATAAATTCAAGGTTTGCAAATTGCAAAGGTTGCATGTTGTATCGGGCAAGGTTTCAATTCTAGTGTTGGAGAGATCTAGATACCACAACTGAACCAAATTTCCAATTGAATCTGGTAGCATGGTGATGTTTCTATAACTTGATAATGATAACACACGCAACCTTCTAAGTGTGGGTATCAAATCAACAACCACCTTTTTAGATAAGTGACATTGTTGCCGCCAGTGGCCAATTGGTAGGAAACTTCGCAAGCATTTGAAATCATAAGAGTCTCAAACTTCTTGAAAATGTCATACTCTTCTTGGTTATATGACAAATGACGCACATTTTCAGAGATCTTATCACCACAGTCACGCCTACAACAACTTTTTCCAGATACAATTGTAGCTAAATCATTGACAAGATCATGCATGAAAAACTTTTGTTCTCCAAAATCATCACTTGATTGTTGGATTAAAGATCTAGATAACAATTCAACAACGTAGTCATCACCTACTTCCTCCATTGTTCTTTTTCCCCGAGAATCTTCAAGGAATCCTTCTGCCATCCACAACGAAACCATTTGCTTCCTCTCAAGAGAATAGTCCTTTGGAAGTTATTGATAACTCAAAAGCAAAGCAGGGAGAACATCATCATTTGGAAGATTCCATATGTCACGGTTTAAAATTGCATTCACTATTTTGCATCTACTTTTGAGCGTAGAAGTCCTCCAAGTGTTTTGGCAGTTATTGGCAATCCGCAACACTTTTTTACAATCTTCCTGCCAATTGCATGCTTTGAGAGTAAAGACCAACAATCTCCATACAATGGAGGTTCTAATTTACGGATAGGAAATGCATGCGTGACCTCAACAACTTTTTGTTGACGTGTTGTGATAATCACCCTACTTCAAGATCTTCCATCAACGAAAGGAGTCACCAGCTCATGCCAATCACTATAACTATCATTCCACATGTCATCCAACACAAACAAAAAAAATTTATCCTTCAAGTTTTGCTATAATTTGACTCGAATAAAATCAAGATTATTGCTTTCCTAAACACTCAAAGTGACAGATTCAAGCAAAATTTTCGACACTCTCAAAACATCAAACTCCTCATACAAACAAACCCAAGCTTTTAAATCAAAATGTCCTTCAACTTCTTTATCATTGTAAACAATTTGAGCTAGGGTTGTTTTACCAACACCCTCCATTCCTAAAATTTGTACAACACCAACATTACAATTTCCATTCCCACCATCTAATAGCAACAAACTAACAAGTTTTTCTTTATCACCATTCCTACCAACCATAAAAGATTGATCAACAATTGAACTAGTAACCCTCCTAAGAGAAACCCTAAAACCTAAAGTTTTCAAACCAAGTATATCTCTTTGTGGTGCAAAAAGTTGAAGCCTTTCACACAAATTCTTTATTTGGGTATTCAAATCTCCATACAAACTTCGAAAAGGAGATTAAAAAAAGTTCCAAACCTGATCACTAACACTTTCACCTTTGCATAGAAGGGATTCATAGCTGATTTGGTTAAGCAAATCTTCTGAATCAAAGATTGCATCTTTCAACTCATCAAGCCATTTTTTGATTACAAGATTGTTGATTTATTTGTTCTCTGCATCATCAAGAACAACATGAAGGGTGAGGAGTGTTGTCTCTAACTGTTTTAGAAGTGTGATGTTGAGGTTGTTGTTGTTGTTTGGATTGAAGCATAGAGAAATGCACCTCCAACTAAAATTTTGCGGCCATTGTTTTTATGATTATTGTTGAATGAATGATCAATGAAATGTGTAAGAACTAAGAAACTATGAGACAAAGAAAGACAAGTGTGAAAAGTCAATGGTCAATGCATGTTTTGTTGTGATAGTAATTGTTGGAATATTTTATGTTTTTTTATTAAAGATAATTGAGTTAAAATTTAATGGTTAAAAATTAATGAATATAATTCATATTAGATTAATATATGATTCATAAAATGAATTAGATATATAATTTTGGTACTAAATTTTAATTCAACTCTTGAATTCGTTTAGCTACAATTAATCCATACATTCACCATCGGTTACAATATAATCTTAATCAATTAGTTTATATTTAAATTTGATATTTTAAATTATAAAATAAAGATATATTTTATACGGAAGAGTGCAATCAAAGATTACATGGTTAAGGGAATAATCCATACATTCACCATCGGTTACAATATAATCTTAATCAATTAGTTTATATTTAAATTTGGTATTTTAAATTATAAAATAAAGATATATTTTATACGGAAGAGTGCAATCAAAGATTACATGGTTAAGGGAGATCCACAATAATAAATCAAAACAGGTTACATGATTAATGAAATTTAAATATGTGATTAATTATGTTTGATGAATGGCTGATAAATATAATAAGATATTATAATTTTTTTTAATAATCTATTTAAATATAATCATTTATATTTTTGAATATTATCAACTATAAATTTTAATTTGTATATTTAAATTCAAATCATGGTTAATGAATATTATTTATATTTAAATATATGAAAGTGTAATATATTTAAACACAATTTAAATAATTGATTAATATATATGAATTTTTTTTTCGTGTTCAAACAAATCAAATAATTATATAGCTACCATTTGAATTATATTTACGAGATAATATAAATATATATATATATATAT
>JBBPBS010000693.1:1787082-1804542 GCA_037974835.1 Cicer judaicum
ATTTAAAGTAAATAATCTGATAAAAGTAAATATAAAATTTTAGATAAATATAAGAAAAAGGTGAATATAAAATTTTAGATGAATTGAATCTTAGATTCACTAGAGTCTGTTAAATCTTCATGATTTAAACCATATATTGTTTTTTTGTTGAATAAAAAACTCTAAAAAAATTTATTTTTTTACTTAAAAATTGTTAATAAATATATTTTATATAATTCACTCTTCATATCATCGATGAAATTTGTACACAAATCTTAATGAGATGTAAGTTAAATTCTCAGCAATTAAATTAATTTTCATTAACTAAGAATAATTAACATTTTAATTAATTAATCAATATAGACTTAAATATGAGTAAATTTCACTAAACAATAACCATCATATATGAAAGAAAAATAATTTTCAAAAATAAGAATTAAATTAACTTAATCACATGTTTGAATCCTATACCCACCCACCATTGGGATTGGACACATGACAAGCACCCACCAAACAAGTTTTTTAGCAAATAAAATTCATTCATTGTGTTATTTCTTCCACTAAAATATTTGTGAAATAGAGAGTGTTACTCTCCTATATTTTCGGAACCCCTTATCTATCTCTCTTTCTCTCTCTCAAATCCTAACAAAAAGTTCTCAACATAATTGTTATATATTTTTAAAAACACCATATTTACTTTTAAAAAATAAATTGATGTTTTATTTGAGTTTACTCCCTCCCCACAACAACATTAGATTGAATGTTGACATTTTCAAGGTTGGATTCTCCTTTTTTCTTTCTTCACTTTTTCACATTCTCAATGCATGTTTTTCTTGTTATTATTTTGATATTCTCCATTCTTCAAGTAACAACACCATAAGAAGCTTAATTGAATTGAAAATGTTAGTATTTTGTATTTGATCTTGAACATTAAACATGCATGCCCTTTAAAGATAATTTATTTAATTTCTAGCTTGTGAACTCCTTCACATATAATGCACATAATTATTTTATTTCCTTTTTTTTTTCTCTTAAAGTTTTGAACACATTACACCTTTTGTTGAGAAGTTAAGGGGTGTTTAATTTTATATACATGTGCATGCATTTGAAGCATTGATGGTTTTAGGTGATGCATTTACTGCATTGTGGACTCTTTTCCTTTTAAAGTGATTGTCATTTAAACTTTTTACATGAATACTAAGAAATGCAACAAATTAACTAATTGCATGTAACAATTTTACTAAACTAACTCTATATTCTTTATAATTTAAAATTACCAATAATTTTTGCTTTTTAAAATTGAAGACCTTCTGATCATAAATGCACACATGCTTAACAATTTTTTTTTTGTTTTTGAAGATATTCAAGAAATTCAATACAAAAAATCTAAATATATTAATCGTATTTATTTATCAATAAATGATACTATATCACTCGAGAAATATTATGTGATAACAAAAATAAAAAAATATATAATTAAAAGTGCATTGAAATGCGAAAATGACAATCAATAAAGAATTTTTTTATCTTTACTAAACCTGAGTCAATTTAGAATTATTTTTTTTATTAAAGCAACAATTAATTTAAAATAGATAGAGTAATATAATTTGTGAGGTAAAAAAAAATGCATAATTCTTACTTTGTGCTTAGTGGTGAATATATAATATATTAATGGATGTTAATTTCAGCTTTTCAAGGGTTTCTTGGAGGTGAAGTAATTATGTAATGGAAATTTGTGTAAAACCACACATCACCATGTTTTGAAGTGCTCTTTAGGAAATATTTAGTGATGAATACACCACCTAACAATCATCCTTCAGAAGCTAGGGATGTTGGCAGTTCAAATTCCAATTTCTCTCAAAGAAAGATTTTGTCAGATTCAAAGTTTCAACGTGTTTTGCATACTCCACTTATGACAGGTATGGTGATTTATATGTATATGGATTCGGGGATATAAAATTTGACTTGGTTTTTGGTTGAAGGAGTTAGTGAGTCGAGTGATAAGAAAGTCGTGGATTTGATAACATCCATCGTAAAATACTAACAATATTAATTAGCAAAGGTGATAATAACTTTGTAACGACTAAAAACATATATAATTTTATGATAGAATATTTTTCTGACAAAAAGTTATTTAGTAATATTGTGTTCTAGCGAGTGAGGTTTTTTTTTGTCTTTAGAAAAAATGTTAAATATTAAAAATTCACAAATATAACTATGAGGTTCTGAGTTCGAATTTGAGAAATAATTCTCAATATAAAATACAATAAAGAGTTGTTTATCATACAAGTTAAAATTTGTTTATGCCTCTAAAGGTTTAAACCTAAAACATGATGATGAACCTAACTCGAATTCGATAAGAGAAGTGTTTACAACACAATCTGTAACACACATATTTCAACACATTTTCTTTTATTGACTGAAATTCACGTAGATAAAAGAAAATGTATTAAAAAATGTGTTAAAAGAGTTTGTATTCAGCGTTATTAATTTGATCATTTTTATTATAACCATTTTGTATATATGTTTTGTAGATCCAGCAGGGGCATTAATAAACCATCAAAAACATGGAAGTTATGCGGATCTTCCTGCTGCAAAAATTTCTGAACTAATGAAATCATCTAGTTTGGATGTAAAATCTTAGCATTTTAATCCTTTTAATATTCACATAATTTATTTATATATTTTTTAGTTCTATGCATCACTGATTTGTTTCAGCATTTATTAATGCAGAATGCTCCTACTCAATCACTTTTGAGTGTTGTGAATGGTATTTTAGAAGAAAGTGTTGAAAGAAGAAATGGAGAAATACCTCAGGTACGACATATTAACTAGTCTCTTTTTTGTTTTAACTAAAAAAAAATAGCATTCATTCATTTAAGTTAATAGAAATTACATCTATCGAGAACAATACAATTCATAATCGCTAAAATCGAAAAAGATAAATCTGCAAACAAACTTACAACGTTCAAGTTGATTGCATGAAACAAAAAAATGCCAACAAATGTGACAAAATTTACAAATAGGACAAACTTGAAGTATCTATAACAAAATCATTGATTGAATTTGCAATGTATATTAAATCAAAGGTGATATGTCAATAGAAATAGAACAAACATTGTAGCAAACTATAAATCAAAACCAACGTTGCACTAAAACGTCAAACAAAAACAACAATGCACTAAGACAACGAAATAAATAAAAAAAGTGCAAATCACTTATTTAGAAAGAAAAAAAGGAAAACGAATTAGATGCGCTTTTTGAATGCAATTAAGAGTGCATGCAAATCTCTAACACATTTGTGTAAAACCTTTTCAAGTGTACATTCTAACCATTTGTTTATTTTTTCTTAGCGTGTGGCTTGTTTGTTAAGAAAAGTTGTCCAAGAGATTGAGCGGCGTATTTCAACACAACAACAACATTTAAAAACTGTATGTCAATTACATTGTTTTTAAAAGCTAGTTACTTTGATTTTTCTCAATATTTTTTTTTACATTATTGTCTTACCATTTTTATTCAGCAAAATAATATTTTTAAGACTCGTGAAGAAAAATATCAATCAAGAATAAGAGTACTTGAGACTCTTGCATCAGGAACTAAAGAGGAGAGTAAGGTATGAAAAAATATGTATAGTGTATAGTTCATTTAAAATTCCATCAAACTATACATATTGCTATAAAAAAAATTTATTTATCATAGGAAACTTTTTGTAACAGATTGTTCTTACAGGCCAACATCAACAGCTGAAGGTAATGCTTTCTTGCTTTGCAAGTAATATAGTAATACACATACACTTTTACTTTCTTGAAATTTTGGTGTTTTAAGCTACATAAAAAATTGTTATTTATACAAATATTTTTTCCTATGTCTATATAAGCTTTAGTTTCTTTTTTAATTATAATTTATATTTATATATTATTCAGATTTTGTTTCTTCTGGAGATATATATTAATGAGATCTTTGGCACCTTAATGCAGAATGAGAATATTAAAAAAGAAGAAAAGAACGGAGATGACTTGAAACCGATTGAGAAGATCATAAAAGGAGAAAAGAAGACAGACGACACATTACAGGCCAAAAAGATTAATGAGGAGGAAAAGAGAAAACTTGAAGAAGAAGTTATTAGGTTGATTAAAGAGGTGGAGGAAAAAAATATGGAAATTTCAACATTGAAGCAAGAAAAGAAGACGAACGCAATACAAGAGAAGGGAAAACTTGATGAAGAAGTAACTAGATTGATTAAAGAGGTTGAAGAAAGAAATATGGAAATTTCAACATTGAAGCAAGAAAAGAAGACAAACGAAATGCAAGAGAAGGGAAAACTTGATGAAGAAGTAACTAGACTGACTAAAGAGGTCGAGGACAAAAATAAAGAAATTTCAACATTGAAGCAAGAAAAGAAGATGAATGAAATGCAAAAGAAGGGAAAACATGACGAAGAAGTAACTAGGCTGACTAAAGAGGTCGAGGACAAAAATAATGAAATTTCAACATTGAAGCAAGAAAAAAAGTTGATCGAAATGCAAAAGAAGGGAAAACTTGACGAAGAAGTAACTAGACTGGCTAAAGAGGTTGATGACAAAAATAAGGAAATTTCAACATTGAAGCAAGAAAAGAAGGCGAACGAAATGCAAGAGAAGAGAAAATTTGATGAAGAAGTAATTAGACTAAGTAGAGAGGTTGAGGACAAAAATATGGAAATTTCAACTTTGAAGCAAGAAAAGAAGGCAAATGCAATGCAAGAGAAGGAAAAAGTTGATGAAGAAATAATTAAACTGATTAAAGAGGTGGCAGACAAAAATATGGAAATTTCAACATTGAAACAAGAACAAAAGACGAACAATGCAATACAAGAGAAGGAAAAGAGAAAAATTGATGAAGAAATTACTAGATTGATTAAAGAGGTTGAAGATAAAAATATTGAAATTTCAACATTGAAGCAAGAAAAGAATACAAGCGATGCAATTCAAGAGAAGGAAAAAAGAAAAATTGACGAAGAAGTTACCAGATTGATTAAAGAAGTAGAAGAAAAAAATATGGAAATTTCCACATTGAAGCAAGAAAAGAACACAAATGATGCAATACAAGAGAAGGAAAAGAGAAAAATTGATGAAGAAGTTACTAGATTGGTTAAAGAGGTTGAAAACAAAAATATGGAAATTTCAACTTTGATGCAAGAATTAGAAACAATGAAAAGAAGTTATGAAGTGCAAAGCTCACAATTGGAATCAAAAGTTAAGGATGCTAAAGAAGAAATGAATCAAAAGTCACAAGAATATGAGAATCTATTGGAAAAGTTAAGAAATAAATTTAAAGAGAGTGAAGCTTCTTTTGAGTTAAAATATCAGAAGTTGAACATGAAACAAAACCTTATGCAAAAAGCTATGATTTTTCAGTTTAATTCCATACAGGTAAACTTATATATTATGTCATGTCCATTATATCATTATAATGTAAAATATTAAAGTTTTCTAATGAATTTTTATTCAGAAATTGAAATTGTCTTGGGAATCAATTAAGCAAGATATTGTGAAAGAGAAAATGATTTACTCAGAGGAATGCAATCGTTTAGGTAGGGTTTGTTATACTAAAAAAGTTGAAATTAAGACAGAAAAAATAATACAACTGATTTTTTTTTCTTTAAATTTCTGTCCTTATTTCAACTTTTTATGTCTTCAATTTTCTAGTAGAATAGTGGTTAAAATAATCTCTTATCATTGTAGTTAAACTTTTTCAGGTGTAAATCTTAAACAACTAGTGAGTGCAGCTGAGAATTATCAAATAGTTCTTACAGAAAATCGAAAACTATTTAATGAAGTTCAAGAATTAAAAGGTGACATTATTTGTTCATATATAATTCATGATGGATGTTGATATGTGTTAAGAATTCTCATAAATATTTTGTTTGATGCAGGAAATATTCGAGTTTATTGTCGAATTAGGCCATTTCTTCCGGGACAAAAAGAAAAACAATCTATTGTTGAACACATTGGTGAATCTGATATGGTTGTTGCAAATCCATCAAAACAAGGGAAAGAAGCACTTAGAACATTTAAGTTTAATAAAATATTTGGTCCTCTCTCAACTCAAGGTTTATTTATTTATATATTATCATCCTTTTATCGTTATAAATGATTTTTAATTGATCGACTTTTTGCATCATATTAGTCCTGTTCGGATAAAGAACTTAATTAAGCACTATAGCATAACAGTTTATTAACATTTCATAAATTGTTTTTGTTTGAACAGTTTCATAAGCGTTTATATTAGTATACAAGCTTAAATAAGTTAATCTAAAGAGACTCGGTTCTCATATTTGTACTAAATTATTACTTTTTTGAATGATGCAGCTGAGGTGTATGCTGACATACAAGCCTTTATAAGATCAGTGCTTGATGGTTATAATGTATGTATATTTGCCTATGGTCAAACAGGTTCAGGAAAAACATACACAATGGTATGTAATGTAACTTTATGTGTATGTACTAATTTTTATCTTATGATCATTCATTCTATAAAATGTTTTTTTTTCTCTCTCTTTAGAGTGGTCCAAATGGTGCAACCAATGAAAGTGTTGGTGTTAACTATAGAGCTTTAAATGACCTCTTCAACATATCTTCAAGTAGACAAAGCTCCATAGTTTATGAAATTGGAGTTCAAGTAATTGAGATATATAATGAACAAGTTCGAGATTTGTTATCGACTGATTCTTCTGTCAAAAAATATCCTTTTTTATTCATTATTTGCATAGACTTACTTTTTCGTCTATAGACAAATGTGCAAGCATCACCAATAAACTCACACATGTAAATTAGAGGTCTCGGATTTGGATTTGAATATGGGTCATCTTAAAAAATGTTTAGCTTAACAATATCGACATATTGCCAGTTGAGTCAGGCCTTACGGACTGAACTTTCTTTCTTGTAGTTTAAGTTTCTTCTATATAATACTTTTTTGCATGAAATTAATGTGTCAAAGTTTATGTTATTTGATTTCCTTGATTTGCACACACTTGGGATATTGAATCACTCTCAACCAAATGGTTTAGCAGTACCTGATGCTAGCATGCACCCTGTGAAATCAACTGCTGATGTCATAAAGCTAATGGACATTGGTTTGAAAAATAGAGCAAAAGGTTCAACTGCTATGAATGAAAGAAGTAGTCGCTCGCATAGGTTTGTCTTTTTTCTTTCCTAGATTGTTAACATTTGTTGAAACTCATTTTATTCCACTCGCATTAGTCTATTAGAGATGAATTAGGCCTCGAGCTTAAATTCTAACATTTACAATTTTTTGTATGACAAAGTTCAATGAACTTATTTTTCGAAATCTATTCCATTCCCCTTGCATTAGTCCATGTTTCAAATGTCCTAGATAGTGTTTATAAGGTTTGAAAGGTCATCACCTTACAAGTCATTTTTTAGGGATGAGTTAGGCCTCAACCCTAAATTCTAACATTTGAAGTTTTTAGTATGACGAAGTTCAGTGAACTTATTTGTTGAGATCCATTTGCATTTCTCTCGAATTAGTCCATGCTTCAAATTTCATAGGTTCTGCTTATAAGATTCCAACAATCTTGACTTTACAATTGGTGTTTTATGAGTTAGGCCTCGAACTTAAATTCTAAGAACATTTAAATTCTTTTTAGTATGACGAAATTTATTGAAATTTTTTATACAGTGTTGTTTCGATTCATGTTCGTGGCGCGGATACAAAATCTGGTTCTTCTCTCCAAGGTAATCTTCATTTGGTAGATTTGGCCGGAAGTGAAAGGATAGATCGCTCGGAAGTAACCGGAGATAGACTAAAGGAAGCACAACATATTAACAAATCATTATCTGCTCTTGGAGATGTCATTTTTGCTCTTGCTCAAAAGAGTGCTCATATACCATATAGAAATAGCAAGCTCACACAACTTTTGCAAAGCTCTCTAGGTAAAATCATTGTTTAAGTAAAGTCTTCATCATATAAGTGTTTATGTATAAGTTAATTCTAAAACAAATGATAAAATAAAATCAATTCGTTTTCATATAAACTATAAGTTATTTTCATAAGTTGACCTAGATAACTTATAAAAATCATCAAAAAACAGTTTATGAACATGTCATATACTAATTACATAAGTTTTCTCAAACCATCTCACAAGTGCTTATGCCATTAGAAAATGGATTTTGAAACATATGTTGATTTCATAAACTTTCTCAAACAGTCTCATAAGTGCTTATGCTATTAGAAAATGAATTTCTAATCATAAGCTGATTCCATAAGTTTTTTCAAACAGTCTCAAAAATGTTTATGTCAATAGAAAATAGATTTTGAAAATGCATGCCATATCCTTAGTTTTTTATGATTAGCTAAACATTTCATATGATTTTACTACATAGGTGGTCATGCAAAGACACTTATGTTGGTCCAAATTAATTCAGACATAAAGTCTTATTCTGAATCTGTGAGTACATTGAAGTTTGCTGAAAGGGTTTCTGGAGTTGAGTTAGGAGTTGCAAAAAGTACCAAAGAAGGAAGAGATGTTAGAGAATTGATGGAACAGGTTCTTATTAACTTAATTATGTTACATGCATTTCAATTAATTTGGTATCTATCTACCTTTCTTTTCATCGTTTGGTTATTGATTGCTCATAAAATCTTTGATTTTAGGTTATTTGAAATCTTACAAGAAAAACATATGACCAAATTTTTCATTTAAGATCATGTTATTACTTTTGGAATTACTTTTCATGATGAATTGTTCCTAAATTGGAATTTTTTTTATTAGAAATGTATTAGGTCTAATTTTCTTATATATCTATTAATACTCTTAAAATGCTTCTTATAATATATAAAATATTCATATAATATTAATTTGTTTATATTTTTTATATGGCGTTATAGGTGGCTTCTCTTAAAGATACAATTTCGACAAAAGATGAAGAAATCGAACGACTACAATTACTTAAAGATTTAAAAAATTCCGAAAAGCTTGAAGATTAAGTGACACTTCCTAGAATGATTTTTCTAAAATTTTCATTCTTAATGTAAGTACAAATCATTAGACAACTTAGATAATTAAATAGTCCTTATATTGTTAGACCTTTCACCATTTTCCCTAGTTAACAACTTTGATATAGCTTCACATTGAAAAGGGTATTTTTAATTTTTCTTTTACCAAATTATACATTTGAAAACTCACATATTTTCTCCTTTATAAGGACTCAACTTTATGATGTAACTTATGTTTGTTACAATGGTTTTATTAATTGTTGGGTTAGAAGTTACATGTTTTTACATCTTTTGACAATTTCAATGTTTCTTTTTGGGTAATTTATTTGGAAATGAATTTTGGGTAATTTATAGTCATTAGAGTTAGTGATTTTAATCATTGATTTAGATCAGAATGTTGAAATTTTAAAATTTTCAAGTGAGGATATTAGCAATTTGGTATCAATGAATATCTATAGTAATTGATCTTTAAACTTTATTCACAAACTTTAATTTCAGGTGTATATAGAAGCTCCAGAATTCACTTGATTATGGATCCAAAGTTGTAAAGAATTAGGCTTGTTATACTTTTATTTTTGAATTGTTCATAATTTTACATATGTATATATTGTATATATAAAAAATACACATTCATTTATGTAAATATTGTCATTTGATTCTGCTATAAATTATGTTTAGTCTAGCAATAATTTTACAAGATAACCAATTTTGACTATGGAACAGTGATATTTTTTTTTTTGTTTTCAAATTGAGATTTAAATTTGTAAAATACAAGCAAAGTATTTAAGATTTCACTATTAGTTCCATCCTATAGATTCCAACCAAGCAATTTAAAGTCTAATTAAGCTTTATAAATACTAATTTAGTTTCAATATTTTTATTTTCAAATATTTATACATAAATAATGGTTAAAATGGTACTTTATTTGTCACCAAAGAATAATACTTTATTGTTATTATGATATTATTTTTGTATTAATATTTGAATATAGAAAACAAAATAAAATATTACTTTTATTACATGAATCAAATAGTCCAACAATTCATCCAAAGTATTTCCTCTTACTGAATTGACTATCTTCAAGTGAAAAATGAATCAGAAAGTAATGGTTGGACAAAGTTTCTTTTTTTTTTTTTCAATTTGAAAAATACAATATTTTACAAGATTATTTTAAGTAAAGATTTTTCATTTTGAAAAATTCATTTTTTAATCTCAAATTTTCTCAAAAGTCTCTATTTTTGTTTGGATTAGTTAATTCAAATGTATATTTTACATGTTCAAATTATTCAATTTCAACGTATATTTTTGTATTTGAAAATATTTAAATATAAGAAGAAACATCAATCCTTTTAAAGACCAAAAATATAATAAAATAAACTACCTGAAACATATAAAGTGACTCAAATAAAAAACCAACATATAATATCAACCACCAATATAAAACTCCCTTAGACGTCTAACAATATAGTTAAAATTACTCTTAAATAACAACCTCTAAACAATCAAGGGAATTGAACTAAAAATTAGTTTAAATTCACTTGACAACCTTTAACTTTGTAACGAAGTCATTACAAGACAACGATTTAATCTAATCTACAAGAGTGTTCTTTAAATACTCTTGTTGTTTGAACACTCAAAAGTTTCTAGCGAGCCAAAGAGTCTAAACACCAGGTAACCACCATCTCAAAGCTTTTTACCACTACTCAAAAAACTAGAGAAAAAATGAGCATGAGAAGTAATCTGATTAAAAAGTGGTGTATAAACATTGAACTACTACAAAATCATCAATCACACTTTCCTAAAAAAGAGACGATCTATAAATAAATATTGTGACGATTTCACATCATTACAACCACCAAAACACATCTAAGACTCAATAGACAATATATCGTACTAAATTAAATTAAACTTTGTCGTCTATATATCATTAAACAAAGAAAATAGCCACCTTTTATGGTCATCTTATTTTTCTCTTTTAAATGTCATAATCTTTCATTTTTTCCTCCTCTTTCTCCTATCCTCCTACATCACTAATAGGACACAAGACTATGCTCATCCTTTCCAATAAGATGACAATGACATATTCCCATGAAGGAAAGTTGATTATTCAAATTCATTATTCCAATGCAAATTTTCCTTTGGTGTGGTCCTTTTCATTAAAATTTCTTCTCCCTAGCTACCACATATGCAAGCAAAATATGACTTCTTGCAAATTGTTTTAGCCATTAGTTATACAAGCCAATCACCCACCTTATTTGTGAAGGAGAAAGCCCCACGCAACTTCTCAAGTTTTTGCTAAACTTAGAAATTTCTTTCTCCTTTTTTTTTTATAACATCGTTTTTGAATTTTTAATTATATTTATTATTTACTTACAATCATACCCTTAATTAATTTATATTTATTTATTCAATCAACAATAAATATTAACCAACTTTTTCTATTGAAAGATAAAGTTATACAAACAATATCAATTATCAATAAATTTAACAATAAATATTAACCAACTTTTTGTATTGAAAGATAAACTTATACAAACAATATCAATTATCAATAAATTTAATAATACTATTAATTTTGTTAATATCAGTAATTTTGTGCAACGATCAATATTAATAATAAATGTTATTAATATTTTTAATATTTAATTAATGATAGATATCGAATCAACAACCCTATTATCATTATATTCTCTCACTCCAACTATAATTTTAGTTCTCGTAATTTAATCAATAAAATTTTAAATTTAATAACATAAAGTTTAATTAATTCATCGTAAATCAAATAAATAGAAAATTTCTTTTTTTCATTTATATATATATATATATATATATATATATATATATATTATATTTTGAAAAAAGTGCAATATTTTTTTCTCCAAACCTGTACTTTTGAATGAAAATGTAACTTTTTTTTCTCTTAAACACATAGATGGTTTTAAAGCAACTATCTGTAGTCCAAAAGAATTTTAATAGTGGTCCATGTATTATAAGGTTAAATATTTCTAAAAAAAAATATAAAGTTAAATATGTTTTTTCATAATTGAATTTTTGTTTTAATTCTTGTCAAACTTTTTCTGTGATTTTCATTCCTTTAAAATTTAGAAGAACTATTTTTCATAAAATGAATCAATTTTGATTTTAGTTGCAGATTATTTAGTTTTGATTTTATCCCTCTAAAATATGAAATCATCGTTTTCTTTTTATATTGGAAAATTACTGTTTTCTATTCTTAGCATTTATTTTAGGACAAATATATATGATTCATTCAAAGCTAAGAAAAAGTTTTTAATGGCTTTTTTGGTGAAAAGCTTTAAATGGTCACAATAGCATGTTATAAACATACGAGAAATTAACTAATTTTTCATAATAGCATGACAAAATACTACATTCAAGTTTTTATAGAGATGTAAACCACACAAATTCTAAATAAAAAACCTAATTTCTTTTTTTATGCAAATATTACAGTTAAAATTCAAACATACCTAAACAAATAGTAATCCATCAATTTAGTCTCAAACTTATTGAGTCTTCTCAAATAAGTCCATGAGATTATGAATATTTTAGTAAAATTTTAGACTCTATTAAATTGTCAAGTTAATCTTCATATTTAACTACTTACTATCAATTATATTTATTATTTAAACAATTTACTACTAATTTAATCCTTATAATTTAAATATTTTTTGAATCAATTTAGTTCCTAACATACAAAGTCAAAATCTTTATGAAGTATTCATAATCTCAGTGACCTAATTAAGAATGCCTTAAGCGACAATGACGAAATTGATTTACCTAAAAAAATTTATTAAAAAACATTTTTTTTCTTTCACAGAAGACATTCTCCATGCACAACTAAGGAGATTAATCTCTTTATACGTATTGGTCATAGATCGTACCTTTGATCAAATAGCTAAGTTTTATTGTGTCATGTTGATAAAAAAGAAAACATTTTTAATCCTATTACAAAATATTTAAAATTATTATTATTATTTAATAAATATGTGCTTAAAACTTTAATTGGCAAAAATAGAGGATATAAAATAAACTAGCTAATAACGAATGAATTTATAAAGGATGATATATAAGTTAGTTGATAACAAATCAACTTATAATCAATAGAGGATAAATTAATTGATAATCTATACTGGACAAGTTAGCTGATTAAATTTGAACTGTTTAGTAAAATTAACAGTAAAACTAATTTAAAAATATAAAATGACATAAATAATATATTTTTAATTAATATTCAAAAAATTCAATTAAAACAATAAAAAAAATTATAAACTATAAACGCAAAAGTTACTTCAAATAATTTATAAATAACCGCTACAAATTTAAAAATCATTATAAATTCGTATATTATCAAACAAAACTATCAACTTAAGTGTTATAAATTATTATAAATATATTTGTTTTTTATCTTACTAAACTCTAACTGTAAATATTAAAACTTAAGAGTTTAAGAGATATCCATATTAAAACTTAAATTGGAGCATAGATATTGGTGTGTCATATCAACCATCAACAACCAAACAAACACTTAACACCACACTACATGTTGCCACCGCCTTAACCACTTTCAATCTCAACAAAATAACATACACACGTTTATCCTCTCTCTCTATCTCTCTCTCTCTCTACATTTATATATATATATATTTATATATCTAACTTCTCAATCCACCTATCCACATCTCATATTAGCTCAAACTCAATTAACATCTTCCATCCACCACCCTTTCACACCATTCCACAAATAAACACCCTTTCCATTCAACAATATAGTAAGAGAAAAAAACACTCACCCTCAATCTAGTATCTATCCAATTAATTAAAAAAAATAAAGGAGAATTAATTGATTAAATAATACAAGTTAAAAGCCACCCAAATCTGACCATAGCATGCACTATGAAGCTTCCTAATATTCTCAAACAGTAGTACCAAATTTTTATCATTTCTTTATACTCATAAGACTACACGTTATTAGTTGAGTTTTGCAAATAAATATTTATATTCAAACTTGGTCTTTTGACTTTAGAATATTAAATTAAAGTATAGACACAATATTTCTTTGATATTATCAAATAGGTGACACTTACAAAGATGGTGCCCACAAAAAATTAGTAGTATACACTGCATATATAATTTTATACACATAAAATAAAAAATAAAAGTATAAACAAGATCTCTTTGATATTATCAAATAGGTGACACCTACAAAGAAGGCACCCACAAAAAATTATATTTTACAAGATTTCAAATATTAACCCTCATTTTCCTCCAAATCACAATTACAAAGGGAGGATATGCTGAGTATCAAATACATCATAGTTACAAACTCTTTCTTAATGAAACTAAGATCAAAGTTTCATTCTAAATAACCCTTTAATAAAACCTAACAAGGAAAAAAAAAAAAAGAGAGAACAAACTTTAGCTTGCCCTTTTCTTCCCACCTAATATAACATATCCTCTTTTTATTCTTCAAAATGAAAAAAATAAAATAAAAATTCTCACCATCTCAATTATACATGACACCTTAACTTAACTCATGAACAATTTTCCCACATACCATTTTTTATATACATATAATACATTAAACTTTGAATTAAGATTAGTTTCTTTGCCACCAAAAATCTCCACTTGCTTTAGAATTCTTGATGATTTTTCTTCAACCCTTTTTCTTTTTCTTTGTTGGAAATGAATTACGCAAAAGCTGAAATACTGCAATTGCTCCTATCCCTATTGAGACAATCAAAACCTTCAATCCTAACTGCAGCTTGTGTGTGACCAAATTTCATTGGAACACAACCTCTAGCTGAGGAAGATGGTGAAGAGGGTGCCATGGAAAATGGACTAAAATTTCCATGACCATTGCTATTACCAAACTGCTCATCTTGGATCACAGGGTTTGAAGCCCTACTAGGTGGAGATCCACAGAAAAATGGTGGTGGTGATGATACAATTTGATCTCCAAATCTATCACTATAGCAACTTCCCTGCAAAAGCAAATTGAAACAAACTATTGTTAGATTACATATCATATTTTAATTCCAATCAACAATTGACAACAACTTTGAAGCTTTGTGATATTGATCTGTGTAGATTCGACATTTCAGATTCATATTAGTTACATTCAATTTTTTAAATTATTCTCGAGGTCAACGTGTCCCTGTCGTGTGTTTGAGCTTCATAGACATAGATGTTATATTCACAATTCCATATTAATTGTGCATCAATAATCACCAAAACTTGGTATTTGATTTGAAACATATTTGAAAAATCACTTGAAATGAATGATTTGTTTACAAGGAAAAAATACTACAGGGTAAAAAATAACCTTTTTTTAAATGAAAAATTAAGATTTGAGATAGGAAATAACCTTGGGGAGAATGATATCTAGAAGATCTTCCCTAACTCCTGAATCTTCAAACTCTGATTGGTAGCTGATTATTTTATGCAAGCAAATTAAAAAGTCAGATTTTTTATAAAATAATAAAATAAATTGATTGAAAATACTTGACAAAAAAAAAAAAATTCAAGTTAGGGAAAATACTTGATAATTTGTGGCCTAAAGGGTCTGATATGATTGTTGTTAATAGATGAATGGTTCATCAGACCAAATCTACGAGGTTTAGGGCAAACCACAGATTCCATCTTCATCTCTTCACAGCTTCTCAAGGTGTTCATCTGCTGGTAACCACAGTGATTCATTTTTTTCTCAATTTTCACACCTGAAAATCACAGATCTTAACAAAGATTTTAACAAAGATCACCTGCTACAACAAAAAATAGAAAACACACAAAAGTTAATCATTTTTTCACAATTGGTTTTTAGGTTGATGAAAATTAAACCAAATCTAATGAAATCCTGAACCAACAAAACAAAGAAGAAGAAAAACCACTTTGCTCAAAGTTTAATTTTTTTTTATCCAACAAACAATTGAAGAGATAAAAAAAATTGAGGCTTAAAACCAGCCCTTTTTCTTCAAATTTGTTTATAACATGGTGAAATCCACAAAGGGTTTAAAATTTGAGATTTTGTTCACAGAGGAATAAAATCAAACACCTTAAGGTCAGTTTCTAAATCTCTTCAAAAACAGAACCCTTAAAAAATTGATGATTTTATAGAGAGAGTACCTGAGCTAAGCTGTCTCAGAGATTCCTCTGAGAGAAGAAGAGGAACAAAAATGGAGCAAAGAAAATTTTGGGTGTCTCAAAGAAACAAAAGGGTAGAGAGAGAAGAAGAAAGAGAGTTCAAAGGGTATTCATAGAGAGAAAGTGATAACAAAAAAGAAAAAGGAAAATATAAAATAAAGTGTGAGAATATTATATTATACAATAAGGTGCAGAATTATAATGTATGGCTGCAATTATGGCCCATTAGATTGATCAATTATGACATTGGATCCTGTGAAAGTGGAGGGTATTGAAAAGAGAGAGAGAGAGAGAGGAATTTAGAAACATAGTAAAGTATAAAATAAAAAATAAAAATTGTTACCTAAATTAGAATTAATTTATAATTTTTTATATTTATATATGATATTTACTTTGATTTATATATTGTATAGAAGAAATGATGAATACTATTTTATCTGTTGATTAAATAAATAAAAGTAAATACTATTACAAATTTATATACACTTTTATATTTAAATTGTAGGGTATTAATTATTTTATTTTGTAAAATTAATTGTTGATTTTAGACAAGCAAAAATCTAAAAGAGGAATTTTAATTATTTATTAAAAGAAAGAGACAAAGAAAAGAGATCTGATTTTGATTTGATCTAATCTAATCCACATGGATTGAGACATGTTTGGTTGTGTTTTCTCTTTTTGGCCCTTCTTCCCTCAATTCATGCATCTGTGTATTGTCCTCTTGTTGTACGGTTGATAATATGCACCACTAGTTTAAATAACCATGTGTTCTTTCCTAAACCTAGTTTATAAGCATTGTAGTTTTTTAAATTGCAGTTGTTGAGTAATTTAGTTTTCTAAATTTTATGAAATGTGAATTAGTTATTTTTAAAATTAAATAAGTTTTTTGTCCTTATATTTTATTTTTAGTTTTTTTAAATTTTTCATCAAACAATTGTTTATAAATAATTTTTTATCAATAACTTTGACTCATGTTTATAAGTCAACTCAAATATATTATTTGAATTTTTGTACAATTTTTTGTTGACATATTTATAAGATCATCAAAATAATTTTTATAAAAATTTAAATTTTTTTAACAAAAGATGAACTAAAAATAAATATGTAAACCCTAAAATCTTAAAAAATAAAATAAAATCATACTCAATTCATCGATAATTAAAAATTCTAAAATTTTGCATGAAAATTATTATAATGTTATAAACATGCAGCATGTAAAAAATTTATTAAAATTCACATGATATAGGTTAATTGATTTAAGAAAAAGATTAAAATTATTAATAAATAAACATTTGAGGATAATTATTTGAAAAAAAAAATTAAAAG